>OMKN01054547.1:4284-15224 GCA_900302345.1 Melanonus zugmayeri | reverse complement strand
CCCCCCCCGACCACGCTCACTAATGATGATGACGATGGTCATAATAACAGTGCAGAGAAGAATACAAATCCTTCAGAGGAAGACACAGAGGGATAATGTGAATAATAATCAATGGACTTTCTTTTGTTCGCTCTCTTAACTTTGAATCCATCTGAGTGTCCTTCGCTTTTCATGGACCGTGAGTGTTCCTCTTCAAGGCCGACGCTATCATTACATAATAATCATCCGAGCATCCTCATGGTCATTTTACATGAGATCACAATTGCATTTCTATTTACTAGCCTTTGAGTCATTTAGATGGATTTAGACTGAATCCAGATCCATCATTAAGAAGAGCAGAGGAGTGTTCAGCTCTCTTAACCAAAAGACACTACTGGTATGAAATGAAGATTAATATCGATCAGGTATTGATGTTGAAATGCCTGTTCTGGTCATTTAGGTTCATGTCATATTAAATGACGATGGCTAATGTTTAGCAGCATATGTATCATCTGTGGGCATTGCTCAAGGATGCCTACAGGTAACCTCATGCAGTGCTTTTGATTATATTCAGCCTCCAGAAGCCCAGGGATCGAGAGGCAGAGCGGCGGTTCTCCTCACACGGGAGCCGTCACTCTCAACGGTTCTCAGAGGACCGGTGCTCCTCCACCCCCCCCGCCAGACGCCACATCAGCATCCTGTCCTCCGCCGTCTGCTCCACCCTCCGCCTCCTCTAGTGCCCCCCGTGATCTCCTCCACCAGGGACTTAGCCTTCAAATATCACTATCAGTGTGTGTGTGTGTTTCAGGATCCAGACTGCAGCAGATGGTGAGAGAAGTTGTGTTGAACTTTACTAATGAATCAAATGAGTAGAAACATGTTGAAAACATGCAATGAATTCATACGAGATGAGTGTGTGTCCATCGACGTGTGTTTGTTAGAGTTTGTTGAAACTACTTATTTGGCAACCTTGGTTTTTATGGTCCATTAAAAAACGTCAATATTAAAGCTTTTAAAGATATTAAATAGAGAGAGATAGAGAGAGCGAGAGAGATTTAAGGATCAGGTCTTACCATAAAACTCTTGTCCTGGAGAAGGTCTTGTCGACTCTGCAGAGACAAAAAGAAAAAGGATGAGGAAGATCATGAGGAAGATCATGAGGAAGATCATACCTTACAAACAGCAACGTTGCAAATAACCACAATTATTAACAATACTCCATGTATGTGTTTATTTCTACCAATTCATCTTTTTTCTTCTCTATATAATGTTTTAGTTTGAGGAAGCCTGAGATTTACATGGATGTACATGGATGTGAGCACACGTCTACATGTCTAATTTATTTGCTTAAAAGACAAGGAGAAACATTCCCATTGTTCATTCTGATCATATGAATGACGTCAGACTAGAAGACGCCAGACAATTGTGATCAACATCCACCATGAAAGATCACATCAATCCATTATTATTTCGTACTGTGAAGCTGTTTGACGTCAGGAGGGACGATGGAAGATTTCTCAAGGCTTTCTCCTCGTCTTCTGTCTCTCTCTCTCTGTCTCTATCTGTCGCTCTCTGTCTCTCTCTGTCTCTCTCTGTCTTTAGTCCCGTCTTCCTCCTGACAGCTGTTAGCTGAGTATAAACACAGTGGCTCTGAGACGTGATGGATGCCCTGCCGTCCCATCAGGCCTCCAGAAGCCTCCAAGATGGAGTCTTGGCCCAAAATGTCAAATGACCAAAAGTCTTTAAATGAGAGTCTATGAGCAAAGGGTCTAGAAGATCAAAACTGACTGAAGCTGGTATACCTGAGAAAGGGAACCTCTAGTTTTCAAAAAGAAAAGAACAACGATAGATTGATGGCTGTCATTTAGGAGGGAGGGTCGTGTTTCCTCATAGGTCCTCAGATAAGTCTGGCCAGAGGCTCCAGGGTCAGGACCAGCTCTGCACCACCCAGAACATCACCAGAACATCACCGACTCAAACCTCCTTACCTCAAACGCTACATGCCTAAAATGTACTGTGGAGTGTGTGTGAGTGTGTGTGGAGTGTGTGTGAGTGTGTGTGAGTGTGTGTGGAGTGTGTGAGCAAAAGCATTTGTAGCCACATAACCTTTATAAGAGAGCGTGTAATAGAGGCGGTTAGCCAGCGCAGGCGATCGACTCAACTTGGTATTAAAGCTTTAGATTAAAATGTCTCTGTGCCAAGGACAAGTGTGTGTGTGTGTGTGTGTTGACAGCTTGTGTGAACTTGACAGCCAGAAAGAAGTGAAATGAAATTAAACGAAGAAAAACATTTCAAATAAAAAAGATATTTATCAAGAGGTGAAACACGTCCCTCACTCCACCAATCAATCTGGACCAGACTCTCAGACCACAGCTCTGCACCATTATCACCTTATAATGTCATATATTATAATATTATATACATTACCCTATTTTCCTTGGCCAAGATGTCCTGCTTTTATAATCCGTCAAGTAGTGACATAACTTTTTTATTTATTGTATTGGTTTAACAGGGATAGTGCACATTAATAAAATGCGCCACAGTTAGCCAAGAGGCTACTTGCCTTCGCTGGGCGGAGGTGAGGCTGCACACCTGTGGTGCATCGATCAATAAAAGGCACACAGGATAAACCAGCCATCACCCCCCACACACACACACACACACACACTCGAGAGGAGCGCAGACATGTCAGCAGTGACCACCTGCTCTGCCTGTAAAACCATCTCAACCCTGCAATAAACACCTGTGTCCTGGTGGGCGGAGGAGCCCTTAGAAGCGGGTGGAGCAGGACGGCTGCAGACGTACAGCTGAGAGCATTACTGCTGTTGACATGAGGCTCATCTTTGAGTTGAGTTACCGTGTGGCTGATACTGACGTCATAGTGTTGACAGGTTGAAGGTAATTCCTGCATCTACCTCCTCCGATGTCCTTCAGAACATCACAAGAACTTTACACGAGATGGTCGTCCAAAAAGTGAGAAACCAGGAGAAATAGAGATATTGTGATTACATGAATATGAACGTGCCTTTTTCAGTCACCTACATAAACTGTAGAATCATGTGGAGAATCATGAAGGGTCATTCATCTCTTTTAAAATGATTTAAATAATGTATTAGATGGCGTTGGAGAGGCAGTAACATCCTGGGCCACAAGGTGGGAGAGTAGAGCTTGGTGGCAAAATGCTTCTTCAAGTCAAGCCACCGCAATGCATTCATGTGGAACATCCTACTATGTCCCCCTTGATTTAAAATGCCATTTGTAAAGCCCTCGAATCACAATTACAGTCTCAATTGACTTGAGGCACATCCTCACCATAGGAACCCTCAACACAGCTAAAGAGACCCCAGTAACTGAGAAGGGAAATCATAAGAAGGATCACATGTCTGATGGCTAGGAGTGCAAACCCATCAGGATTCAGAAAAGTTGGATTCAAAAACGATGGATGAATAAGGTTGTGACAAATGGATGGATTGGAGCGTCTTGGATATTGAAGTAAACTTAGTCTAGGGGTTGCAGTGTCGTTTCAAAAAGAAACCAAATCGATAAGCAAACCCACACACTGGGTTCTGTACGTAACCCCACCGTTATTCACTGCAATCCCTCTGCTGTTTGATGCGTTGAGACTCTGTTTTTCTGACACTGATGTGGGGGTGTGTGTGAAGGAGGGTGTGTGTGAAGGAGGGTGTGTGTGTGTGTGTGTGTGTGTGTGTGTGTGTGTGTTTGTGTTCGTGTCGCCCTGGTGTTGAAACCTCAAATACCGGTCTGTCCGGCGGCTCTGTGCTGACAGGTGGAGGTCTGGCGTTCTGCCCTGAACAACCTGGAGGCAAAACAAACCCTCATCCACAAACAGCCTCCGCCTGCCTGAGACTCAGCGCTACAGACAATCAACTCATTCTGATCATCGGTTAAACCTTTAAGTCATTTATTAAGCAATACAAATACCAACATACTGCTTAATTAACGCTTCAGAAATGAGACAATTTGGTGCACGGATCGTTCTAAAATGAATACTTTAGTTTCTTTGCTTGCTTGTCAGAAAATTGAAGACATCACTATGGATTTTATACTAAATGATCGATTGAAAATAATGAAAGTAATCGTCAGCTGCAGCCCTACCTGCCTCCCACTCAACTGGACCGATTGACTCAGGATGAATCACATGTTGGCTGCACTTAAATCTCTGCACCATTTGCACCTTATATCTAGTATAGAACAGCACTGGATAATACTCTCGTAATAATACTCCCATTATCTGTGGCCATTAGCTCTATTTCTCCCTTGTTACCACTGCACTTCATTGCACATATTGTTCCATAATTTTACACTTAATATTATATCCATAATATTATGCTTTTACATTCCTCTGCATCTAATGTACTGTGTTTTAAATGCATTAATTTACTCTTGTATGTGTTTCTTAGTGCTTTCAGTGCACCAAGACAAATGACTTGTATGTTCACTCCTTGTGTCTTAACTTACTGCTAATATGTCAAGGTATAACGTTTTGTGTTCTTTCCTTTTCCCTAAAACTTTGAGAAATGATTAACAAAAACGAAAGACAGTAAGGAGATGGATAGATAGGACGTAAGAACATGGAGATTCATCAAGTCCGTCGTTAGGAAACATACTGTTCTGCTGCATTGGCAGATATTTTAAATGGTTTTTAATCAATTTCATTTCACTTGATCCTTTGAGCTGTTTCTAGGTCGGGGAGATTTGGTGGTTCAGTATCTCTTGGTTTGGTGTTCATCTTCAAATGACAAAGAATCAACGAAGCGGTAATGCAACTTGCATTAAAATCTGGCGGTGATATAACTTACATTAATAACTTTGTATTTCAAGTTTTTGGAAATAGGATTAGGGTTGCAAAAAGTTGAGCCGGTATATATATATATAAAACATCAAGTCAGGAAGCCGCGCGAAGCTTGAGTCAACCAAAACGGCGTCTGAAGCATCGAATGGTCGCCTTAACTGTAAAACGGGACCATTTCCATCAATCTTCCTCTTTCCAATCTTCCTCGAGTCCAGCGTCGGCCATTACTCAAACCGTGATGGAAAAGACGGTCAGAGCAGCTGTGTCATTAACCCGGCATCAGCGCTAAGCCTGACAAATACGACCCTGTAAACACGGCCGTGTGGGCGCCGCCATGCGTCCACCGCCATGCGTCCACCGTGGGCTTATAATACGTAATATACCATCAAAACACTCTTACTCTCAATGGGATATTTAGTACAATACACACACACACACACACAATACAAAAGTAATACTGTAATATGGACGATATCTTCTACTCATGGTGAATGTCTCCATTAGGTATTGATAGTCAATACTTGAGTTCATAAGCAAACAAAGCTTGTGTCTGTACTGCGGAGGACGGACCGTGACAAAAACAAATAGGTTTAGAGGAGCATGTAACAGAAAACACATGAGTCTGTTATGAGCCCAAACACTCTGCAGAAGGTTATGCAGAAGGACTACCCTACTCCCTTCGTCATCATCATCATCATAACAATATTCACAATTCTCACGTCGTCTCAGCAGGTGTTTGTGTGTGGTCTTCCTCCCAGGTGCAAAAGGTCCTGGGTTTGATTCCCGCCCTCGTGACCCTATGTAAAACCTACCCGCCTGCTCCTTAATGACTGAAGGTCACTTTGGATGAAGGCTGAATTGGTGATTATACAAAACAACAGCACAATCATCCCACCATGTCCCTATTTCACCCAACAACTAAACAGGATACAAATATATTCCCCAGAAAATGTAAAATCACCGTAGACATCAACATTTTAAGGTGATAACATTTTGCCAGAACGGGGTCTAATTTGCAGTCTTGTTTGCTTTATCATTTAGTTTGAAAGGACAAGCAGTCAGACAATTATTATTGGTGGTAATTTCCGTAAAGCTGTTTTGCACGAAGTAAGGAGAAATAAGGAGAAAAACATTGTGGCTATGATTTCCGTTACCGGTAATATTAGCTTTTCTTTCATTCTTTATTCATTGTTGTTTCAGCTAAGTGTTGTTTTCTCACCCAATACTTCTATCTGTATTCTCCATGAATACATGGGTATGAAAAAATAAAGTTTAGATCTGCAAAACAAATCAAATGGATTCAGTGAAGAAACAAAGAAACCTGATGAGCAATGAGCCCACGTCAGACATGAGCCCACGTCAGACATGAACCCACGTCAGACATGAACCCACCTCAGACATGAACCCACCTCAGACATGAACCCACGTCAGACATGAACCCACGTCATGCGGTGGTGCTGGGAAATCAATGTCAGACCAAGTTTAGACCAAATGAATCACTACACCTGCTAGAGGCTTGTTTAAGCATCACAAGGGGAAGGATAGTCTAGTGCAGTGGTTCTCACCTGGTCCTCAGGACCCACATGGTTCTCAACTGGTCCAGCCTCAGGACCCACTGGTCCTCAGGACCCACATGGTTCTCACCTGTTCCAGCCTCAGGACCCACATGGTTCTCACCTGGTCCAGCCTCAGGACCCACATGTCTCAGTCATTAAGTCACGACCCAGATATACAACAGAAATTCACCAATACTGCAGTAACAATGCCTTCATGTACCGTTAAAAACATGGAGCAAACACCTATTGGGGCTAAAGTCTGAACCACTGGTATAGTGGTTAGTGGGTGTTTGTTTCTGGGTTAAATCTCCAATGTCCACAGTCTACTTGTAGAAAGATCCAAAAGATCCAAACCATCACCTGCTCATTGAAGACATGAATCTGAATATAATTAATTAAGCTTTGGATAAAAGTGTCTGTTGAATAGCAATAGAGCACACCTTCAACCAAGATGAGCATTATCTCACCATTACACTCATGATGAAATACTAAATATCAGGAAGGAAAAACTGTATGGGCTTGGTCTCATGAATTCTCCAAAGGAGCCATCGGGGGAAAGGATGGTTCAGAGAAGATTAAGAGGCTTGTGAATGGAAGCAGATCTGGATTAGCAGTGTTTAACCGACCGTTGAAAGACAATGTGAGAGGGTATTCAGAGGCCTGTCTGTGATGTAACGCCATGTAAAACACAACAATTAATGGGGTTGATTTGATCATTTAGGATTAGATTTTGAAATAGTTGGAATACCTACTGCTTCATTTCAAAGTTAATCAATATCCAGTTGTTTCTTACCCACCACACGTGATCATGCAGTCACAAACATCTTCTGGAGGATATTAAGGTGATTTGAATTTGAAATGACATGCTTTGTTGAAGCTAATTAATTAGGTACCTTTTTTTACATCAATTCATTTCTTTAATTAAGGTAGACCACACATTACTTGTTTAAATGAGACTGACGTTCCCTGACATCAGGGAAGCGTTTAAGGATTAGGACTCCAGAGCAGTGGTTCAACCCACTAACATGTTAACCACATAGGCCATGAGCCTCGTAGCAAACCAGGTTTGATTCCCGCCTGCGGTCCTATGCTACAGTCATTCCCTCTATCCTATCTGTCTCCACTCTCCTGTCCATAAAAGCATAAAAAGCCCATAAAAAAAATAAAAAAACATGAATGAAACATGACATTATTACCATTATATATGAACTACTCTCCGTTTTAGTGCAAATGAGAAGTAAGTAGTTATACATTAACTTAGTGTCTTCTGTTGAGTCCTAGCACAGCACAGGGCTTGTTGTTTTGAGTCGTATTTGGTTTAATTTCCTTTACATCTCTCATTTCATTCTTTGGTACAACCCACTAAAGGTCCAACTAGTCTTAGCTTCATTCTCATTAGTGTCCCAATTAGGCTTGCAACTCAAAACACACAATTTTTCAATTCATCTCAAACATTGAGGACAGCCCAAACAAAGATGGAGGCGCTGTGGAAGAAGCTTTAAGAATGAAAACACAGAGAAGTGATGCCTGTTGTTGCCCAGTTGGTCTCATTCCAACACAGGGAAAAATCCTTCATCCCCTGAGTTCATGCAGTAACTTGATCCCGTTCTCCACAGGGGCTTCCAAAAAACGCCGGCTTTTTAAAGTCAACCGGGAGGAACTTCTTCCGTGGCGACGAGGGAGTTCCCTACCAACGTGAAACTTTATCAATTCTGACGCCCTTACGGTCCGCAGTCTGGAGCAGAACTCTGCTGTCAAACCCGATACGTCTGGGCGGCTCAACCCACTAACACACCGCTAACCACAGGGGATGAGTCTCGAAACCCAGGTTTGATTCCCAGCTGTCATTCCCTCTCTCTTTCAACCCACTTTCCTGTCCATAAAGGCATAAAACCCCAGAAAAATATATAAATGTCACATTCAGAAGGCTGTCAATATATCCCACCAACCTGTGTTTTACAAGTGTTAGTGAACACCATTATTTCAGTCCTTAAAGGGGGACGGTCACGCTCGGCTATGTTCTAACATGAGAGTGTACGCTCCATACAGCAACAACAAACCACAGGAAAGTTGGACCATTTATCATAATTTATGTCATTTTCTGAATCGGACCATTGGAGACGTAAATCAGGTGTCAGACTCAATCTACACAGGGGCCATATCCCAAAATGAGGGCCATAGGGCCATATACACACTGTTATAATGAATACCAGCGGAGGTGATACAGTAAGTAAACCTATTTAATACAAAACAATGGCTATTTAACAAGAAATAAATCACTACCTTTGAAGGGACAAAGTGAAACAATCCCTTTTTATAAACTAGATATCAATATTTGAGTCGGTGTGACTCCAACCACTTCATCAAATGTACTTTTGATTTGACCAGGTGCTGTGTGCCTTTCTTTTCTCTACAGAAAAGAAAGGCACAGGTGCATTTCCTCCGTCAGTTCGTATTAGTTGTTTTCACAGCAATTTGCCAGAAAGTTGACTCCTATTAGTATGAATAAATATGAGACAAATCTCTCTCCATACAAATCTATCTGGAGACATCTCCCCGTCGTCTCACCATGTAATGAGACCACAGCTTGTGATCAACGCTGCTGCGAGGTGGAGAGCACTGAGCTCCAGTACAGATCACCCTGGTTCCGGTCCTGGTTATCCCACTTTTGATCCTATTGTTGACGTAATCTCAATCAAACCCAAGCCATGGAGCCATTCCTATGTGTGCCCAACACAAGGCAGCCACCTGCTGCCTTGCTCTCTAGTGAGGCAGCGTCTCTGTTTATCCACCGCTTTCTAATTCAGTCAACTAATCGCTGAAACTTGGCCTGTAGGTACTTTCACAACATCTCCTCTCCTTGGACCACGGCCGCCCAGGCTAACGTTAATGCTAACTGCTAATTGCTACGTAGCCTCGCCGCAAAACACCGTGACCCCCGAGGATGAAGCGGCGTGGGCTGCGTTTGAAGATGGATGTAATGAAACGGCCTTGACCCTCTGTTCTCCTTACCCTCCGTACGCGCCGAAGGTGAAGCTTCTCTTTCTCTGGGACATCCCGCCGAAGAACTGGACACACACACACACACACACACACTGGTGTCCTTGGAAGTTAGAAGAAAATAAATGCGTTGAGTCCCACAGCTCCTGTCGCCTGTCTCTCTGTTGAACGACTCCCTCTCTCTTTCCATACTCCTGCATCTTCCTCTCCGTCTCTCGACCCCGCCCTCTTTCACTCATCCCTTGTGCCACAAGATGGAGTGAAGGAGAGAGAGAGAGTGTGTGTGTGTGTGTCTGTGTTTAGCTGGAGTACATTTGATGTGTGTGTACACATCCCTGCCCTTCACCTTGCCAGCACTACCACGCGCACACACACACACACACACACACACACACACCCCCCCCTGGGTTGACTCTGTGTTCTCTCTAAGTACCTATCTATCCATCTCTCCCAGATTAGGGGAAAAGGGTTCATCTGTCCTGTGCTGTTGTCCTGGTAACCAGCTGCTTGGGTCTGAAAGGGATTTTCAGGACAAGGCACCAAAGACTTCGGTTTCCTCACTTTATCCTACGCAGGTAAAAACGTGTGATTTTAACCATGTTCACATGCAGCTGCCCAAGGATGTTGTACTACTAATACCAATACCTTGTACTGCACGGCTACTACTTCCACTAATACTACCAATATAGTATTCACTCCATCTACTGATGGGCATCTGAACTCATCTTGAACTTAACACCTTGTCTTCAGCGGTCCAAAAACAATTTCTATGGGTATGGATGACAGACAGAGGGCTAAACCTGGTGATCAGAAGAGATTCCCAGACTGGATCTCCAACGGTGATGGACGGTCCTACCAACAGAGTGAATCTAAAGTGTAAACAGTAAAACATGTGAGACGTGACAGCCAGCAGACGGTTCCCTCAGAGGACGTCTCTCACACTGAGTTCAAACCAGGATAACATCTGAAACGTTGAGCCCTCAGCTACACAACGCTACAGGCTGTGAGCAATGCTCCTTCATCCAGCCCACATAAAACATGACACCTTTATGACCGGCTGATATACGATAAACAAGACAGACAGACAGACTGAGAGACAGACAGACTGAGAGAGAGAGAGAACACACAGAGAGAGAGAGAGAGAGAGAGAGAGAGAGAGACACAGACAGACAGACAGAGAGAGTGAGACAGACAGAGAGAGAGAGCTAGAGACAGACAGAGAGAGAGACAGAGATAAAGACAGACAAACAGAGAGACAGAGACAGACAGACAGACAGAGAGAGACAGAGAGACAGAGAGAGATAAGAGAGAGAGAGACAGAGATAAAGACAGACAAACAGATAGACAGAGACAGACAGACAGACAGAGAGAGACAGACAGACAGAGAGAGAGAGAAACAGACAGCGAGACAGAGAGAGAGAGAGAGAGACAGAGACAGAGAGAGAGACAGACAGAGAGAGAGGAACTCTGCACTACATTGTTTGACCCCATTGTCACACAAGTCCTCCCAATCGTCTTCAGGTTCAATTGCTTTCCTGTCCTCCGCCGCCACAGTCTAATCCTGTCTCCTCCTGCTCCTCCTGCTCCTCCTG
>OMKN01054544.1:0-11885 GCA_900302345.1 Melanonus zugmayeri | reverse complement strand
CCATGCAGGCCCAGTAACCCTCTCCCTGTGTGTGAACCCATGCAGGTCCAGTAACCCTCTCCCTGTGTATAAACCCATGCAGGCCCAGTAACCCTCTCCCTGTGTATGAACCCATGCAGGCCCAGTAACCCTCTCCCTGTGTATGAACCCATGCAGGCCCAGTAACCCTCTCCCTGTGTAGTGAACCCATGCAGGCCCAGTAACCCTCTCCCTGTGTATGAACCCATGCAGGCCCAGTAACCCTCTCCCTGTGTATGAACCCATGCAGGCCCAGTAACCATCTCCCTGTGTGTGAACCCATGCAGGCCCAGTAACCCTCTCCCTGTGTATGAACCCATGCAGGCCAGAGGACGGGGAGATTCACCCAGAGATCTGCAGGCTCTTCATCCAGCTGCAGTGCTGCTTGGAGATGTACATCACAGAGATGCTCAAGTCTGTCTGTCTGCTGGGCTCCCTGCAGCTCCATAGGAAAGGTATCCTCCATCCATGAGCTAATTCCATGCACAGTCTCTAAGTTTCTAGTGTTGTTGTTGATTATGTTTCTCTTCTCATGTGTGTTAGTGTGTGTGTGTGTGTGTGTGTGTGTTTGGTGCACTTGCTCTTTTTGTGTCAGCGTGTTCACACTTCACATCACAAGAGAACAAGTGGATCAAATAATCGTAGCACTTCAAATAATGTATGTCTATGTCCATGTTCTTGGTCATGTAACATGTTATTGAGAGACATTGAAAGCATTTCAATCTCCTGTTAGACTTATAGCTCATTCTTGCATGTTGCACATTGCCTAAATGAAAAGCACTTTATAAATCAAATTAATTATTATTATTATTATTATTATTGCAGTCTCTTCTCTTGAGTGGCTTTTGGATTCTCCCTGGGGTTCAAAAAACAAACTGGAGCAAACAATGTCCCTGACTCTATGAGGTTGGTGCTTTGTTCTGTTGACCACATATTCCTGCTGCGCCTCCAGGTAAGGACTCCTGTGGAGCGGCCAGACCGGACAACAAGGCAGACGAGAGCTCAGAAATCCCCATCCTGGAGGACACCTCCTCCTCTCCGACCGACTGCCCGCAGCTCTGCTGGCTGGTGGCCACTGACATTGAAAACATAGAAAAGTGTGTACAGTCAGACATGTTTTTGTGTGTCTGTATGTTGATGCATTTAAACAGACCAAAGACTCATGAAGGCCTTGTGCCTTGTGTTTTGGCAGAGATATGAGAGAAATGAAGAACCTTCTCAGTAAACTCAGGGAGACAATGCCTTTACCACTGAAGAATCAAGGTAGGTCCCACGCTAAAACAACCCTTAATACCCGTCATATCCTCCTCCTTGCATCCCATCATATCCTCCTCCTTGCACCCCTTCATATCCTCCTCCTTGCATCCCATCATATCCTCCTCCTTGCATCCCATCATATTCTCCTCCTTACATCCCGTCATATCCTCCTCCTTGCATCCCATCATATCCCTTCATGTAACGCTGACTTGAGAAGGCCATGGAGTCAATAAAGAACAATCAGAATGTAAGAGAATACATTTATTTTTTGTTGTGTTGTGTTTTTGCGCCCGGCCAGATGACAGCAGCTTACTGAACCTGACTCCCTACCCACTGGTCCGACAGAGGAAGAGGCGGTTCTTTGGGCTCTGTTGCCTGGTAACCAGCTAAAGGGCCCCACCTTCCTGGGAGGAAGGAGGCGACAAAGACACCATTACCCAACGTCCTTCACCACTTGTGTCTCCCGCCAATCTATTACTGCCATTTTCAAATATAATGTCTCCTTCTCTTTTTTTCAAAGGCTGGCCATTTTATAATTTTATTTTGTAATACAAAGACGAATTGTAATTGCAATGTAATGGCAACAATAGTCATGCACATATATGTTATGTGCATATTTATTTGCATAGATATTTTGCAAAAGATTTTCCCTTTTTTGGTAAAATGGAGTCGGATTCCCCGCTTTTCCAATGTAAAAAGGCAACAAGAGTCATTTGAATCAATGTCAATGTTCAATAACTTTCGCAAAAAAAACCCTGATTGCAGTGAGTGAACATGAGGATTCATGTAAAGGAAGAAACGTGTTTGTTTGTGTCAGAAACAATATAATAATAATAATAATTAATAATTATTAATAATAATAATAATAATAATAATAGACTCCGTCCAAATATTTATGGATGGCACTTGAAAAGACGTCACACCTCCGCCCGTCTCCGTCCGTCACGGCGGCCGGCGGAGGGTTTTTCGTGCGTTAACGTCTCGTTTTCCGTTCCTTGCTGTTTCTCTCCTTCACGTACTTCACTTACTTTAGTCTTCCATGAACCAAAAAAACCTGTACTTAACTTTTTTTTTCTTTCCAGCTTCAAAGAGGAATATACGATACAATACAAAAAAAACGAACTTCTTTGCACACAATATCTTAACTATAAACGGAGATGTTAGACTTATCTGTATATACACGTTACTCTCTACGCAACGCGCTCACATTACGTTCGAAACGGAAGCGCCGCTCGCGGTGACTTCCGGCGGAAGCGGCTCCGGGGCCGTCAGTGCAGACAGGGCGGACAGCATGGGTCTGGCTTGTCTATGGTAGTGGTCGGTGTTTTAGGGCATGGTGAAGGCACTGTAGTCAGAGCTGATACAGGCTGTACGTCATTTTACATTGTTAATAAAAAAACCTTTTGTTATTGAATTGAACAGCAGTGTGTTGGTCCGCCTTTGTGACTGTTTCTTCTATTGTGATGGAAAACATCTCTACTCCCTAATCATTATATTATGTATGTCAGGTCAACGGTGAGAAATTCGAACATTCAAGAACCCAGATTATTTGGGAATCATCAGTATCATCGATGGTTTCAATTAACAAATATATTTGCTTCAGTTCCATGCTGTAAAAGGTCCTCAACTGAACCCCACGTTTAAGAAGCAAATGTATAATTTCACCTGAAAGGAAATGAAAAGAAACCGTGTGTTCGTCTGTGTGTGTGTGTGAGAGAGGTAGAGAGAGGTAGCACACTACAATAACCCGGTGTTGGCAGCGTTACATATTTTCCTATTTTGGTGTAAAAGGGTGGTGGCTGAAGTGGCTTGTGAGTGTGCACACATTCACATGCACACAGGTTGGCAACACACCGGCACAAACACACACACACAATAACACACAATAACATGCACTCAGACATTAGTACATACAAGGGCATGTACTCATACAAGAACATACTTGCATGCGTGCACACGCACACACACACACACACACACGCAAAGCAAACAGGCAGCGAGCCAGAGGCAGAAATAGTGTGTCAGCAGGGTCTGCAGTTGGCAGGCCGAGCCACGTCTAGCTTAGTGATGAGAGGAAATGTTCAAACAGCCGTATCACTCTTCAACATTACTGTGCCTTTTATACATCGAGAGACATATTTAAGTTGTATTACTCCAAATCTAATATTTTGTTATTGTTTTTTTTCGCATACTGCTACCACATTTCAAGTATTGGCTGAAAAGAATAAAATAGCATACCCAATAAATGTGGAATTGAATTCTGTTGAGCATAGTCCAAATAGCTGCTGCCACATGTTGCATGGAAAAAATATTATAGAGAATTAACAGTGTACAGTGGCAATTTTCTTTATTAATCCTTGTTGTCATCATTGATCCTCATACATCGGCATGCATCATAATGTGTGTGTGTGTTGAGAGATGTTATAAAATATGTGAAATAGAATTCATGGAAGAACAAAAGTTTCACAAGGGGTCACAGGGGAGCAGGCGGACGACCGTGACGTTTCCCCCATTACACCTCCGAAGTCCCGCTTCACACTCGCCCATCGTGGCGGCGGGGGTGCCAACGTCGTCTCCGACGTGAGCACACACTCTGACCTCAGGATCCAGGCACTCTGATGCCTCCTTGCAGCGGCACGCATTGGTCTGATCTGTGCAAAATATAATATAATAATATAATAGACTTGATTTGGGAATCCCCTTTTAAAACATGTGTTCACAAAGTGCTTTATATAACAGAGTAATAACACAATATGTGTCATTAAATCACATATTGTAGCCTACACACCAAATGTGAGGATACAAAATGAGATGAATACAACGCAGGAAAATGACCTGAAAACTCTTTACTTCACAAATAATATGAAATAAATAAATAGGAATATCTAATATGAAATATGAAGTGCATACATTTCTGAGCATGGGTGACTGGCATTCAAACCCCTAACCCTGGCAGTCTTCATGCCATGCTCTACCCATTGTATAGTATATCTATATGTTCTTCCTCTCACTTCAGCCACCTCCACCCCCACCCAATTCTAAAAAAACCTCTTGAGACTTACCATCACACACCTCCCCAATGTGGCAGCCGGTGCAGGCGGCTGCAGTATCCCTCACCGGCCACTGGCAGGCGCTGTTCTCCACCAGAGTGTGGCCCTTGCCGAGACACTGCAAGGAGTGCAGTTTGCACACACTCAGGAGAACAGGCACTGCTCTCTGAGGAAGGACGGCACACACTTCTAGGGACGGCCTGAGAGCACGAGTACACGGAAACAAACAACGTTGTATGCCGGAGAACGTGTGGGTTAGGTTAGTACTCTAGTGAATGACTTAACACACCCGCACTCGTAGGGGAACCTGCAGACACATTTGCCATTGGAGGACTTCTCCCCTGGTTGACATTGTGCGGTGGAAGGGGGTGTAGCTTTCACAACGGTCCCTGCATTCAATACAATATGCATAAACATGTTTTTTTGTGTTTTTCCCTGTGATATAACCATATACAATTACCAATACATATTAACCAGCAAAACTAAAAAAATCTGGAATGAATGGTAAATTAAACAATATAAAATATTAGTTAGGCTAGGTTTATTACACTAACCTACTGTCAAAAGGTTTTGAATTCATGTTAAGAGTGTTAAGAGTAAGACATACCCTCACTACAGTGGACACCTGCTGGGCTGGGTGAGAATTGCAGACTGGGGTCACAGATGATCTCTGTCTCCCCCAGTATCTGCTTGCCTGGTGGGCAGGACAGGGTCACCCTCTCCCCTATGCTGTACAGTCCCTTCCATGGAAAAGCTATGACCCCATCAGAGAGGACTGCAGACATGCACTTTGAGGCTGAAGAAGAGACAAGAGGAAAAAATTGCATGTGACGAGTTCTTCATCATGGGATGCACGCTGCAACTACTTTTCTGCAGATTATTTGATTGATGATTTTTGATGATGAAACCCTTTACCTAAGCTTAACCATGTCTAACCAAAACCCAATAATTTATAACTTTATTCCTAAATGTCACCATCCCTAATCCCATACGTTTTCCCATTAGCAATCTCTAGTGGCTTGAGTTGTAGCTACAGCTATAGCCATTTCATTTTCAGACGACAGTTACTGTCATCTGAGATGTTACATAGTGCAGGTTTAATAAGCCCTTTATAATGTTGGTAAATTAGCTCGGGCACATACTTTTACAGGTGCCGGGGTGCTGGGACCATATCTGGTCCTCCATACATTCTATGATGGAGTTACCCACCATATGGTATTCATTAATGCATCTGTACTCAATCTTGTCTCCCACCAAGTACACGTCTTTAGGCCCCTTAAAATAACACAGTGGACATACTAGATATTAGAAAACCGCACATTCCACAAATAGAATATAATTGTGTAAAAGTGCATATTTACCAAAACAAAGCCATTTTGTAAAACAGGCGGTGTGCCACACTTCTTTCTGGGCGGCATTGAAAAGTCAATGCACTCAGGCTCCATGGTCCTGCATGAGAATGAGAAAACACACATACACACACTATACATCATGCACCGCTAAATCCCTATATGGCATAGGGTAAGAAAACACTAATACGTTTGCGCTTACTTGAAATACTCTAGCTCTTGGTCTTCACACTCAGACCTCTCCCCGGTCTGTCCGTTACAGTGAAGACCACCGTTCATGGGAGTGGGGTTAGAGCAGACCCTGTACCGGGACCTTTGACCGCTAGAACATGACGTCCACTGAGACCAACAGGACCAGCTGCCATGGATCACTCCTTCACAGCAGGGTGAGAAAATGATTGTTATTGCGTGTGTGTGTATGTGTGTTACATTAATAAAATATTATGTTAATGCTCTTATCCTTGACACACAACTCCCATACTAACTCCCTTGACTCCCTTCCCATCCTGTTCCTGCTTTGTCAACAAATCTAGTCAAATCGTCTCTGCTCAACAGCCCTATTTCTATTCTATTTCAGTATATAAATAAAATGTATGATTATGATTACATGTGTATATAAAAAACAGATATCCTTACCCGGCTGGCCCTCCAATTCACTCCCTTGCTCACAGGCCAGTCCCGAGGTCCCTGACTTGCAGATACAGCTACACACAGAGTCAAGCATGACCTCCAGGCCGTTCTTCCTGCACGGCTGGCAGTGGCAAGGGTGCATCTCGGCCACGTACTGCTCTATGGCCCTGCGCAGGTACAGCTTCTTCACCCCGGTACACTGCACCTCCTTCACCAGCTCTGACAGCGGCCGAAGCTGGGGGGGGGAGAAGATGTGTTAGTAAGCCTAGATGGGAGAATGAGGGTGTCAAAGCGGAAAGCGCCGGACCGTCATAGGAATGAATAAAGAGATATCGTTCTTTTTTTAATAAGAATACAAATACAGGCTTGGAATCCAATGTAATACGATGAAGAATACATTAATTTTTGTAATGTATTCTGTATATGTACCCTAAACTAGGGAATTCACGACTGCTGCATTTTAGTAGTCGTCAACTACTCCCCAAAAGTAGTCGAGTAGGCGATTAATCGCAGGAGATATATCATATTTGATCAATTCTCCTCAAAAAGGTCTCAGATACAACCAGTAAAGGGTTAACTAATCATATCTCGAGAACCGTTCATCTACTTCACACTTGGTGGGTGTATGGCTGGGGACCCAAGGCAGGGCAGTGGCGAGTGTGACATTGTTTGGATGAGCGGTTCTTGAAAAAGCTGCGATACCAGAGGCCAAGCAGTCGTCCTGTTCCAAACAGGCCGACTGTACTGGTCAGCAAATATATAGACCTTACTAGTAACTAGTTGAATGGGCACTGTACTAGTACCTTACTAGTTCATTTGTTCAAACAAATCTATGTTCAACAACAACCAAAGTTATGTCCACCTTTAGTCATTGGCTGTAGACGCATTGCCACTGCTTTATTACTGCACCGTGCTAAAACCACAGATGAACGCTTAGTCTACAATGATGCACAGTGTCCACTAGTGGTTTTGGTAGTCGACTATTCTGTGAAATCCTTACCCTAAACAAATATTATAACCGTACCTCACCTTTTGCTTTGTGACTGCAGGGAAGGATGTCACAGAGTCCGCCCAGTCTGAGTACGCTTCCCAGTTTTTGCGTGGATCAGCCAGGTTGAGGTGGTACAACGGTGTGATTTGTGCGATTTGTCCTCCCATGACATCAGTTTTCAATAACACTGGAATCTCGGTTCTAGTTGTTGTTGCTGGTAATTTAAGTAATTAAAATGTATTATTAAAATTATAAATGATATAGATGTATGTATATGTGTGTGAATACATATTTGTGTGTGTGTGTGTGAGAGTGAGAGTATTTATGTTTTTATACGTTTGTCACCGCCTTGTTCGTCACTGCCGTCATTGCATGATTCCCTGCTGAAGGGGATGATAAGGGCCATCTCAAAGGGTTCGTCACATTCCTTATACTTATACTTACTCCGAACTGTGTAAGAAACAAGAAACATTAATTTCAAAAATCTTCAAATTAGTCTAAATCACACACAAAAATAATATTAAACTACTCGGGGTAATATTAGATTAAGAAGATGGGAGTTTTATGTTAGACTACCGGTGGTTTCAAACTTTTTGTATGTCAGTTCCAACGCCTTTTCCTACATCACATATACCAACATTTATTACAACGTATTTATACCTGTAGAACAAACACACTGCACGCATGCACGTACACACACACACACACAATCAACACATTTATGGTATGATGTGATTGTTCTCAGACTCACTTGTAAGTCGCTTTGGACACAAGGAAGAAGCACCAATGGAAATAATAACTACTACTGTTGTATCACAGTCGAGATCTTTCCCTCTATGGGTTTCCATACCCTGCTGCCAACTAATAAACAAATAAACTATTGAACAATATATAACAATTTATTAACTAGTAATTAGTAAATGATTTCTCTAATAAAAATAATAACAGGGAAGGAAATGCAATTAGAGAAATAATTTACCAAATCAATTGTAGACGTTCACATGTGTTTGTATCTTTGATTATTCATTTTAATAAATTGTCGTATATTATTAAATAGTTTTATGTTTATTTTTGCAGCAGGGTATGGAAGCCAATAGGGGGAAACAGATGGAACAGAAAGCTCCTCCCCCTAGTTTCTCACCATGACTTGAAGCATCGTCCCGGCTGCTGTGCATGAGGGTCCTGAAGGAGCCCCCAAGGGTTCCTTCGGAGCGGTAGTGCGTTCCAAACAACTCCACAACCTTGCGGTACGCCGCATAGTCGTAAACCGCCGGCAAGCCGTTTAGAGCCTTCCAGAACTCCTCCGATATCGGGATGTACTGCGGGTCGTTGTTTTGGAACGTAGCCACTTCTATGTCACTCTTCAAAACCAGCAGTTGTCTTTTCTGTACACACACAAACACACAAAGGCCTATATATATATTGCACCTGACAATTATTTCCGAAACACTGATCATCTAGAAAGTGAAAGAAGTTACCAATCTCAAGTTACCAGACCTCAAAGTGATGTCTGAAATTTAGAAACTATAAAGCATTCATTTAAAATAGGATCTGATTCGTGAGCAACACCTTCACTTGGGTCTGGTCATTATGGAGGTCAAAGTTAGCGAATCCGGTGGTGGTGCCAGTCACAGTCTGTCTAATGACAAATTCATAGGCATATTCCCACTTGCTAGTGTACACCTCCTCACTGAAGTCTTTCTGAACTTTGACCTATGAAGCAACAGAAAGAAATACAGTACAATATTCCTACAAAAATCCTCAGAATAATGAAATTCTTATTATTATTCTATAATAAGAAGAAGTGTGGTGAAAGGCTGCAGGTTTACAGACAAGCGGAGGTGACCACGTACCGCAAACTTGTAGCTCAGGGTGCTCAGGGGTATTCGGTAGATGCTTTCGCTGGTCAGACCTTGAATAGGCCGACACTGACCCCCGAAGCTCTGGGTGTTGATCACAACCCCCCTCGCCTCTCTGGTCACAGCATCAAACCTTCAGAGAAGAATTCAAACCCACAGGTCTCAACACACACACATGTATAAATGCTATTATGGACCCTGTTCAGTCAATAGTAGGGTAAAGTAACTTCCTGTTGCTGCAATGTTAACATCAGGTCAGTTTTATGTATAGCACCAGCATGGTCAATGTATATTTACTTGACTAGTTGTGTCTATACTGGTGCTCTGCAGTGCCTAAATCGAATGGACCCATAATGAATGGTATACACCTGTTTTTCCTACTGTGAAAAGGGCCCATTTGTCTGGATGGACACGTGTCTTTTTTGGTCATCTCTTACCCTAAGCCCAGGTCCTGAATGTTTGGCGGTGTTTGCTCTGCAGATCGACAGCCGTTGTAGGGCTCAAATGAGACATCACAGGTACGTTCGTCCATACCATCTCTCTCGCAGTCCTGATCTCCGTTACACACCAGGGACAAGCTGATACACTTTCCTGTTGGAGAGAGAGAGAGTCAGTCATCCTCACTTGAGCTCCTGAAACTTTAGTTGTAAAACTAGAAAAAAGTACATTCAAAGTGGAATAAACCTAGATATATACCAACTTTAACATTTTCTCACCATACATCCAAAATCTTGTTTTTGGACACAATTACCTCAAAGGATACTCTGAACCAAGGATTCACAAAGGGATTAATGCCGCTTTTCCACTATCATGAAGTGCCGTACCGGAACCCGTGCTCATCCGTGCTTTTCGTGTTTCCACTGCCACCCGACCCATGCCGGGCCGCAGTACCCGTGCCGATTTTACCCTATGCGAGCAGGAACCAAGGGGTCTATCCGTGCTGTTATGCAAATGAGCAGACTGCTGATTGGTCACAAATACGTCATCCCAAGAGAGAGAGCGTTCGGCTGCTTTCGATACCGCAGGCTGCAAACTGTTGTAATGTCCGCTCTAGGGCCTGTTAATATGTCACTTTATTAAGTTTTAATATTTTTTCAGGCGAGAAAGTAACCATGTAGATTCAGAATATGTGGTCAGTTTATCCAAATAACGCTTTTTGGGAAATTTGCCGTTTTCGGACGCGATGAGCCGCTGGCCGGGTGAGAGCAGCGGTCATCTCAGCTGCTAGCAGCCCGACTCCTGAGCTGATCAGCCGGTCAATGTCCGTCGTTATCCCGGGAAGAACATGATCCATGAACTGATCTGCAGCTCTGGGCTGATTTACCTCTGGCTCTAGGCTGCGTTTCCCGAATGTACTTTAGCGCTACGTGTGTCGTGAAATCTCCCTTAAGTTACCGAGCTGTTTCCCGAATGGACCTTACGTGTGTGTGTGTGTACATTGGGTACATCAATATCGGGAAACGCATGTCTCCGCAGCATTTTGACGCTACTCTGCTTAATAATATTATTAATATTAAGTAACTCCTCCTACTTTCCCGGCCCTTCACGGGTCTGTCGTGTAATGGAAACGCGTACCTGGCGGTCCGGTACGGGTAGGATAGGTATGCGTGCCGTACCGTACCATACCGGGCTGGCCAGTGGAAAAGCGGCATAACTCAATTGTTTTTCCACTGGGGAAGCTAACCTGACACCTGCAAATAACACTGGGTGAGCCTGAGGTACCTCATACAAACAATATGAATAAACAATATTGAATTTGTACTTAAATATCTACATCTTTAAAAATTGGATACTAAACTAACATTGGATACTAAACTAAGACTTGGATACCAAGCCTACTAGGGTAGTAGAGTAGTACCTGGCTGCAACCTCAAGTAACCCTGAGGTGTGAAAAGCACTTGAACCTTAACAATAGATGCAAATGGAGCAAATTCCTTGGACTCTACACACCCCCACACAGAAGCCATCAAAATAGAGTTTCCAGCAAAAATTACAAATTAATCTGCAAGGAAAAAGTACAAAGAGGAACTCCTGAAGAACAACCCAGAGACACTATTTGCTGACTGTCTGAAAAATGGGAACAAACCAAACCTCATTTTCCACACAGACAATCCCCAGGCATGGCACACTGCCATAAGTGATCACTACCTCTCTGTTAAAGACCCTGGACACCTGGCTTGAAATAATACATTTGAGACACCCAAATAGTTGGGTGTCTCATTAAGCATCCACAAAGTGGAAAAAAGTGAAAAAAACTTTCATAACTATTACAAAACCTAGATCAAAAAAGCTGCTCATTTTGCTGTTGGCACTTTGCCAAGAACATGTGGGCATGTCAGATCCTGTTTTGATTGACTTTTCCCTGGCTCCGCCCATGTCAAACGATCTCTCATTTCCATGACATGGCGCACGCTGCAGTTGGCGTAGTCCAGCCCTATATGTTTGAGCTGTGTGATTCATCAGAGGATGAGGCAGAAGCCTCAAAACAATTCATTTGAATTGGTCACTGAATGGTGAGTTACAAAATGCTTTGCTATCCGGACAAACCGAGCCGAGCCACCTCAGGGCACGTCTCGTCGCGCGGCCAGGAGCCCCCTCCGTCCCCAGAGGAGCCTCGCTAGGCACCGCCGGGGTGCGTCGTCCACCAGCTTCCGCGCCCCGTTGGTGACACCGTGAGCAAACACACAGTGTTTGCTTCGGGAAAAGCTTGGGGGTTTGAGAAGAAGCATCC
>OMKN01054525.1:0-13330 GCA_900302345.1 Melanonus zugmayeri | reverse complement strand
CTCAGAGCCCCCCCAGTCAATGATCAAGCACCCCCATAGCACCTGCAACCACATTTTTCTGGTGCCGCCCCTGCTCTCTCTCTCTCTCACTGTATACTGTATCTTCACAGTCTCACTCTCCATCTCTCCCTCATGGTCATTCTCTTGCAGTCTCTTTCCCTGTCTCTCTCACTCTCTGTATATATTTCTCTTTCACAGTCTCACTCTCCAGCTCTCCCTCATGGTCTCTCTGTTTCCCTGGTATGTTCTGATGCTTGGCTGGCAGACGCTGGGTAAATTGGAGATAAAACACACTTACTGAACTTAACTGGCCATGATACAAGTTTAGCAGGAAAACCGTGCAGGGGTCACTTGCCCAAGAAAGCATAGATCTATTAGTCAAACTATTACAGTAGTAAACAAATACTACAAGCACGCCATGTTCATATTCTTGAACTGAATTTCCCACATAATGAGTCTATGGGGACCTGCCAAGTGTATTTTTATTTGTGTGTTGCTAATGCCATTAGGGACGTAGAGGTGCTTTTGGTGTTCTTGCATGATTACCTAGATAATTCAGTTTCATCATGGAATTACAGGAAAATTAGGGGCAGCACAGAATATTTATCCATATTTTCGTTCGGCATGATTGGTATTCAGACACTGGGTTTCTTTCTCATCGGTGTTGTTTAAAGGAAGGTTTGTAGGACACATTGATTATTCAGCGTGTCAAATATTACAACAAAAATGATAACATTGGAGCTTATCTATTTTGGTCATCCTAAATGTTGCTGAGGCGTAAAACAGCCTTAGACCTTGGTGTATGCTCTTTGCTTAATTCATTAATTATTATAAACAAGAAATAATATTATGGCATGTTTGAAAATGTGCAGATTATTTGAGCGAATCATTTCCAGAATAATTTCAGCTAACAGCATTGAATATAAAATAAAGCAGCATACAGATACATGACTGAACCTCTGCTGAAGTTCCTCTGGAGTTATGTATAATGTACGGTTTCTGCAGAAATACGTCTTATATGTCTCTTATATGTCGTATATATTATTTTAAACTTAAATTATGTGTAACAGGGTGGATTTACAATGTATATTCATATTATATTGTTTATATTTGAGAATATGAACAGATAATTGTTTTCTTCCCTTCTGCACTGGTGCACAAAAAAACTGTAAACCTTTTTTTTTTTTCTCTGTCTCTGTTTGTACACCGACGGTCTGACCCATGGTCAGTGCTGAGCCTGCATAATGTACAGTGCTTGGAAAAAATGATGCACGTGTTATCGCCATCTCTTTTGAATATAGCATCATAATCATGCTCAAACACATAACACAGGCATTTCCCCTCGGATCAGATATAAGCACATACATATACAGTATGTATGCGTGTGCATTAGTTTGTTTGTAGTCCTGTTTGTGTGTGTGTGTAAGACACCTAACTTTACTTGGTGTTTCAATGGAAAGGGGAGGTGTAGATAGAGGCTAGAGGCACTGGTACCGAAAGCAAAAAGAGGAAGACCTCCATCAATCATCAACTAGGATGCTGGAAGCACACAGCCTGTTTTTTTTATGGATTCGCTTTAAAAATTAAAGTTTTAATTATTGATGGATATTGGCCAACTAAGAAAAAACAATGGGAGGTTTACTTCTGCCATAAAATTGCCCTATGCCATTTCATCACAACATTACCATGGGCCACTCACTCCGCGGAGGAGGTGGCGGCAGCTACGTGAATTTGCAGTCACATTCAACCTCCATTAAAGCAGTAAAAAAAATCCTTAACAGAGACCTAATTATCAAGGACATTCAGTAGCAGCACTGAGGACAAGCCACTGAAAAGACATGCTTGAATGGTGATAATTTGAATGAGCAGACTGCCACAGTAAAAGTGCCCTGCGCTGGAGTGAATCAACTGGATCATAATGATATGTGCCAATGACTCTGAAAAATTAAATTCCTGATAAAATAGATCAATCTTATCCCGTGATTCTTTGTGGATCACTTAACTGCCTAATTCACAAAATGGCTAACATTGGGCAGGTTGGAAAAGAAAAATGATCGCAATTTTGAAATGGCTTTTCTTTTCTCCAAAAGAGGAGAAGAGAGCACAGTTTAAATGATAGGGGTCTTTTGTATGTTCAATTTGATGCTTTGAAGTTTCTTATTCTTATTGTGAAAGAGGGCAAAGCTGTCACTAAGACCATAATGCTAGGATTAGATAGATTGCACAGACTGAAATGTGAAGCGATTATGCATTTAGAGAAAACTTTTCAACTTTTGTGATATAGTAGGCTAACTGAAAAGTGTGAGCACCATGATCGTTTCTTTTAGCGGGCAAGGGTCTACAGCCATGAAATGCGTCATCTACACCACACATTCACCAATACCTACATAGCAGTGTGTTAGGCCCCTATGCAAATGACAACAGCTACTATACGTAGTTATTTGACAGTTATAGTAATTGTAGTTAAGGTAATTGTAGGAGCTTTATGTAAAACTGACACGGAGCGGTGTTTACGGTCACACAGGTATAAGCTAACATTAGCTGAAGCTCAATGCTTACTTTTTCAGGAGAAAATTTGCCAACTCGGCATCTGTCTTGAAATCCTTTTGGGCTCTAAGCTGTCTCCATCTTTCAAATGCAATTCCAAGATTTATCCGTGTTTTAGCACGGCTCTGGTCACAGAGCTTTTTTGACTTTTGAGGCTTTTTAGGTCGGGCAGAATCTAGTACAATCTCAGTTGATCCAGGTTGTTTGCTTCCATGGCTGCAGCACGCTGTGTGTGTGTGTGGATCTGCTTTATATAGTGATGAGAGTGAATCACACACACCAACACACCAACACAACAACACACCTTACGGCCCGGCATGGACATTTCAAAGGAGAACATACTGGCTGTAGCATTGCTGTCGAAGATGCCAGTATTTTGACTTAGCATGTTTCCTTAATCTCTGATGACATATCATGGTCATTTTATGATTTAGTAAATGTGTTACATATAGCTCCTTTAAGCAGATATAATATATAACATTATATAACAGATAATGCATGGACCAAATGATTTGTAAAGCTCTTGTAGTGTAGTGGTAGAAGATCAATTTTGTGTCAGAAAATGTTGTGCAAACGTTTTTTAGATTTGGTTGGAAAGTTTAAAACGGTTAAGTTTTTTTTCTGATCAAGAGAGGGGCGCGGGTACAAAATGAAAATCCAGACCCTGTCCCTGAGGGGGCCAAGGAAGGAGAGGGAGATGAGAAAGGTGAGTCGGAGAGAGAAACTCGTGAGCCACGACGTGAGGGAGCGCCAGAGACGTTCTGCGCCGCTAGCTGCTCCACGGCCACCGTTAGCTGCACTGTTAGCACAGCCGCCGCTCCCACTGATTTAAGCCAGTCACCTGCTGAAGAACCAAGGCGCCCGTTATCCAGCCACAAAAGTCGGACAGCAGGATCGCCACTTCAATCGTAGACGGTATGAGGATTACAAACGGCTGGAATGTTCTATTTCAAAGGACCGTGCTTTCTGCTTCGCATGCCTCCACTTCCAATGTCCAGGAAACCACGGAGAGAAGGCGGCATTTACCCACAACGGCTATCAGAACCGGAAGAGGACGACACTGACGTTCCTGTCCACGCTTAAACCTTGCAAAGACTCCTTCGTGGACATCTATAAACTTTGACGCATATCCGTCACACTGCCAGTAACCTCCAACGTCATGTGAGCGCAGTTGTTCCTGCATGCGGCATCTGAAAACCTACCTGAGAGACAGCAACCTTGCCTGCCTGAAGAAGACTCATTTGCACTGAACCACAACAACAGACGCAGTGAGTAACTGATGAAATTCTATTATAAATATAGGATATTATTATGTGGTATTAAGTTGGGTAATTTTGTATATTGTGCGCTTGTCGTAGCCACGTCTATTATTATGAATTTGCAACCGAAAGGCCTTTTATTTATTGACAGAGCGCACCTGTCTGGATCTGGATCTGGAACAAGAAGACACGTGTGTATTGTCGGCCGGTCGGCCTACAAGTATTTTTGCAATAGAAATATAATCGCTGAGATTGTGATGATAGCCAGATCGTTTTACACCATTTGTGCACAGTTGCCAGGCACAGGGTAAATGCACTGTGGATATGATACCTTGCATCGCAGCAGCAGGACGCATGTATATCGTCGGCCTACAAGTTATTTTTGTTTGTAATAGAAATATAATCACTAAGGTTGTGATGATAGCCAGTTCGTTTTACAAGTGTGTGCACGGTTAACAGGCACAGGGTAAAATGCATTGCACTTCTCATTGTTACTGCACTTTGGATATTAGTTATTATTATTGATTTATTTCATTGTCAATTATTTATTGGCGTTGTGATAGCCATTTCATCCAAAACATTATTACCAATGTATTGTCTGATTATGCATATGGAATAAATGTACTTCTTATTGTTGTCACATTTTGGATGTATTGTGTTGCGTGTGCACCCACTTGTGCGAGGTGCAATACGAGGAGCACGTGACTCTTGAAGGCCGTTGCGTGAACGGCACATTGAATATCATTTTCCTGCCGTTTGATGATGGGAAAACACATTAAACTAGGACTGTTTAATACTATCGTAACGACCACGCATCAGAACAGATAAATGCTTTAGCGAGGCTAATAAAAACATGTACAATGCAGTTGTATTAAACGTACATTCTGAGTAAGCGAGAGGAGAATCGAAGTGGAGAAGAAATGAGAGGAGAAGACTAGACTAGCTGGAGGGAGGAAGATATGCAGTTATATATATATATAATATTTACAGAGATGGTTAAAGTCAAGTCATTCTATGGCATAGTCCCAGGAAACAGTTTGATTAACTCAACCATCACGACCATTACCATGATCTAATATTGTAGTCTTACTTTTCACTGCATATACACCTTTTGTATTAGGCCTATATTGTATTTTTAGACGATTTCTTTTTTTAATGTGCTGTATCTTATTTTACATTTTGTGCTTTGGCAATGTGGCAATATGAATGTACGTTTTTCATGCCAATAAAGCCCTTGAATCTTTGCATCTTGATAGATTATGGAATGCTAAAAGGCAATAAAACAGTTTTATTTTTAATTAAAAGTAGGCTATATATATATATTAAAAGTAGGCTATATATATATATATATATATATATATATATATATATATATTAGGGGTGTAACAGTTCACAAAATTCACAGTTCAGTTCGAACCGAACCAGTGGTGTCATGGTTTCGGTACGTTTTCGGTACATCGAAAAAGAAGAAATACCAGAGAAATGTCCTTGATTACATTTTTTTACATTTATTAAAACTTAACTTTTTGGATTTTTTTGCATGTTGGTAAAGCCTGCCTTTTCTTTAGAGTATGGTCTCATATCCTCATACAACCGCTGTGGTCATTTCTTTTGCCTTGTTTGAATCAGCAGGGAATGTCTGCCTAAACGCTGCAGGGGGGAGAGTTCATAGTGTTTGTTGCCCCCGGTTTTCACCTCGTTCCTCCTACTGACGCATAACTACCTTTAACTCAATGAAGCCGTTCCTCATCCATTCTTTACCAACGTGAGCGACAGGAAATAGAAACAGGGCGTCCGACTCAAAGTGCCGCATCGCCCCGCGTCGCATCGCATGCGGCCGGTCAGGACATTCAATAGAAAACAAAGCAAAGTGATTTTGTAGCTGAAGCTCGCCTGGCGTTCAGGACGCGGTGTGTATGTGTGTGTGTTATACACACACACACATCATTTCTGGTCATTTTTGGAGCCCATTCTGTCTTTGTGTTTTTTGCGTGCGTGTGTGTGATGACGTCATCAACGACACGCCAAAGTTACGTCGACTTTATTGATAGAAAAGTCGACTTGAAAAAATCAGACGTCGTGCAACCCCTAATGGGCGCTGTCCAGTGCTGAAGTATTTCACCTAAATGTGAAAGACGTTTTTGTCATTGCCTTGCGGTCACTTGTATTTGGCTTATAGCTATTTTGTTGAATATTCTTTGGCCAAATTCAGTTTAAAAACTCCATTTATATCGAATGTGCTGTGTGCCATATCTGCTTTTATTGAAAAAACATCCTTATAAAGTAACTCAGAAGTCATGAAAATCGACTATTTTCTTAGCACCTCCACATATTGGTCATGCTCTCTCTTTTTCTCTCAAAAGAGAGCATCCTGGAAGTGTGCCTGTGTGGGTGAATTATGTTAATCATCCATCACACATGTTCATCACATCACTAACCAACAGGTTTGTTTGTTGTTTCACATTCACTTGCTTCCCCTACACAGAGCGTAATAGGACATCTTTGACTCAATGTATTGGTATAATCGCACTGCACATTATCTCACAAAGCTGGTTAGATGTAACGGCTGCAACACTTATGAACAAGGACAAGGATTGCAAAAAAATTTCTCTCAAATTATTGATTTGTGTTGTTGTAGAGCAGCTGTGCCTAAAGCGAGGCGTTTGTGACTCATTATGTTGTCCTGTACTTTCCTTATCTTACTTTTTGTTTGGCACAGTCAGTACAATTCTACAAGCGACTGATACAGATTGGCCAAGAGAGTCCAATTTAATACAACTATGCACATACACAATCAACATTTAAACATCAAATAAACACATGAGGAAGTTTTAAAAAGCTGACAGTAAAACTTTGGTAAAAAAAAAAAAAAGGTAGTGTGGTGTCAGAGATAGCGTTTTCTCCATAAGCCCATAAACACATTTGTTCAGCAAGTTAGATAGGTTGGTCATTTAAAATGAAAAATAATATATATTTTTTTGATTTTTTTAATAAAATGACCTAGACCATGTCTGTAGTACATGCCGATAGCTACAAATAACAACAATCACCTAAATTCAATTTAGGTGACACCCATAACTGATATATTTATATATACTGATATATATAAATTCCCTAGCCGCTGGAGGTGCAAATCATACACATTGTCACTTTATTTGTTTTACTTTTTATTTAATTACTTTGTTATTAATTGTGCCTCATTGCCAGATTGAGGGGATTTATCTCATAGTTGCAAGAATTCCTCTAACATTTGTTGCCTCTGTTCCATTTTCACCACATGGACTACCAGGGTCAGTCAGTCGTACACCTATTATTGAGCTGAGAATAAATTTCTCTGTCTTGGTCCATTTCCAGAGGTTTCAATCAAAATGAATTTGCATTTTGGTCAGACTACACTTTTAATTTCACAATTCATCATGTCCACTTGAAAAAGAATTGAGCTGCCCATCCTACAAATTGTGTTGAGTCTCTTTCTGTCATGAGCAATAGGCACAAGACTACACAACTTTGTGCATTACTCTGTAGTGTCCTACAATACAAGGGTGGCATGATTTGTTGTTGAGTAAATATATATACATCAGAATATGCATACAACATTTACAACCTATACCTATCAATATATTTGTATAGTATAGTATAGTTGTTACACTGTTTACATTATTTATAAAGCCATTCCTGCAGATTCACGCCTAAAGACATTATGGTATGGTGCAAGTTCCAAAGTGGAAATTGTGAAGAGTTTGTATTATTCCTCCCTTTCCATCCACCCCACAATTTTCAAAATGGAGGCACAATGGGCTATTAGTGATTACAGTGAAATATGGCCTTGCTGGGGTAAAGTAGGATCCTGAAAATTTTTTACAAAAGCTTTGGTGTACACAGTATGATACACTCCCTGGATCATGTTTTGACTATGTTCATGTATTTGTTCTCAAAGACTGGACTGAAGTAGCTACTGGACAAATGGAATCTGTCGTTAAGAAAATATAATTACAGGCTTTCAATAAGATCTGCAACATATTTTACCTTTTGAAATGCAGGTGTTGTTTAGGCCTTGGAATTGTAGAAATATGCATAGACTAGAAACATTTTGTACACATATCTACAACGTTTGTACACATCATTTTTTCCCCTGTATTCAGCTTATTTCTTTACATTTTTACTTGCTTTGTTTTAGAAGCTCAGAGTGAGTCTATTTAGTATTCTATATGAGAAACCTTCAGAATAAATGAACAAATTGAGAATGTATATATTTTGAAGCTATTTAATCACCAACAGAAGCTAAAGTTAAACTTTCAACAGGGCCGCTGGAAGTGGGGGTGCTGAGGGTGCCGCAGCACCCCTTATTGGTGGAGACTGTAACTGCAAGGCAAACAAGTTTACTAAACAAATCAATACAAAATTATTTTTTGAGAGAAGCAGTCTATAAAATGTCTATAAAACATGGTTGTTATACAATACTTATACAATACGGGTTCGCTGCTTCAGATGCTTTGTGTGTTCATTGTTTTAAACTTGGTGTGGTGGTGCTTCTATGAATTGCTGTATGAGTTGATGATATCATTTAGCAAGTTATTTCTTATTTCACAGACCTGGTAGTGCGACATGAATGAGAGCAAGAGGACGTCTCTGTAGTGTGGAGGTGCGTTTTGGAGTGCGATCTTCAATGAATTCAGTTATTGTTAATGTTTTCGGTTACTCTGCGCGCGTGTGTGTGTGTGTGTGCGCATATGTGTGTGTGTGTGTGTGTCAGGACTGTGCGCCGTAGTTTGACGGTCGCCGAGTTGGTTAGATAGCTGTTGGCTGTAGTGTTTTTTTTGTTTTGCCAAGGGAATATGTCTCCTGAGACGTTTCCTCAGTGTCCTGCTTCTCATTTGCATTCGGGTCCTTGCTGCATTCTGTCAGTGTGTCTGTATTATAAAGTTCAAGTACCTTGTTCTATTGCTACCCGTACAGCGCGGCTGTGGCAGGAATAAACCTGCATTCCATGTGTGAACTGTCCATCACTGAACATGGTACCATGCTGCTTTGACATACAGCATGTTGGTGTTCAAGTGTGCTGTCTCTTGTAGTGTAAAACGTTCTAAAACTGGTGTAAAATGTTGTTGGCCATTCGAATGAATACAACCATGAATTGCACAGCATTTCATATGACGTCGTTATATAGACTTTATCTCAGCACTCCCAACTCTGACTGACTTCCCGCCTCCCTGACTTTCAATTTCTTATATCGGAGTAAAAATGTCCTTTAATCAAAAAATAATCTTGATTGAATGAATACAAATCCGCCACACGAGTATTACATATAGATTTGGCATTAAAAAACAACCAACATACAATTCCAGGGATTTCTTCTGGGACACTGATACATACATCAACATGAAAGGATTGTACTTGGGAGTTTGAGAATGGGAATTTGAGATTGCAAATGGATTAAAGCTGCATAGAAAAACATATTCTAGTCATCCATATATGTAAGTATTCATAGGCTTTCCGGGGTCCTGCAATTTGTTGAAATACAAGATGAAGGCTTATCAAGGCACTGCAGAAGCAACATTTAGATTGCCTTCAACTAATATGTTATGATCTCGTATACTTAACTTTACATTTTTTCCTATCCAAACTATCCAGGCCCCTGCCTGATAGGCCGTGGTCCCACTAAGTAGAAATCCAGGTTAAGTGTGGTTAATCTTCAATGGCTAAACTATTGGAATTGTTAATTATGTCAATATTGCAGTGTTGCATACATTAGTTATGTGTTATTAGTTTGCTATGTGTAGATTGCAATCCTTCTTGCAAGCTGGTGAGAAAGCCTTGCATAATGTACACACAGTGGATCCTTAATGGTTGTAGACACATCACTGACCCACGATACGGGGCTCTGGCATTACTTTCTCTTCTCTGTCTCTGTCTTCTCCTTTGATCATTTCCAATTATAATGGATTATATTTGTGTTAATCCGTAATAAATATATGCATACACACACGCACACACATTTCAATTATAATATATTATTTGTGCAAATCCTTATATATATACTTATTATTCAGTATTCATAAAAACGTTTTGTTAGTGTCCTTTATTTGATCCCTTGTGCTCTCCCACTCACCCCTTCATTCAGTCACACATTCAAACTGACATCATATTTGATTCAACTTTACAGATAATTCAGTTCAGGGTTACTACGTACAAGAGGAAAAATGTCTCTTGGGTGTCGATAAAAAAAAGAAGGTTTTCCATCACCAGCAATGGATTTTGACCACAAGATGAATAGTGAAAAAGCTTCATGGTAAAAGTGAGAGGCAGTGAAGTCAATGATGCTGATGTTGACAATGTAGGAGTGTCATTCACGAGGATGAAGCATGGAATAACAATGTACGTGGATGCATTTAAATGCCTCAAGAAAAAACCCACAATTTTTGAAGCTGCAGCAGAGAAAATGCCCTAAATTATCATCAGTGGCTTTGACATTTAGGTTTGATTACTGCCATACTGTACTTCTCAATGAAAAGGTATGTGCATATGGGCAAACATTTGCATTTCAACGTAGGATATCAAAGTGGACTAATGAGAAGCAGTCCAATCACGGGTGTTGTTGTGATCTCAGCATGCGTTTGGATATTTCCTGTTGCCCCAAACATCTCCAGTGAATTGGACTGAATGGCCAATGGCATAAAACGGAAGCTTTAATTACCACTTTCTTTTTGAGAACCCAGGTGTATGCAACATTTTCCTCTCTTGTGATGAATATCCAGAGGAGATAGTTGCCAGCATCCGTCCCTAGTGTGAGCATGAGGTAGATTCCCGGTTAAATTGATCCAACCAATTAGGGTGCAATTAGAGTGACCATAAATACGCAGGTAGAGCCCCAACACACAACTCTCTATACTGGTCTCCTGTCGTCGCGCCCGCTATGTGTTCCCTTGGGTTACCACGGCCCCACAGTACGTTGTGTGTGTGTTTTATGAGATACAGTATCTTATTGTATAAGATACCTCATGTATGTAAATCAGCGTGTAACACACTCAGTAAGTGGTAAGTGGTCAGTGATGTCCCCTGCTGTGTAACTGGTAATCTCTGTGTACCCGTCTAATCTGCCCTGTAGGTATTCCAACAAAGGTAATTTATTAATGGGTTAATTGTAAAATACATGGGTTGTAACACAATTTTTAAAAGTTTTAATACAATTTTACATTCAAGCCAGCTCTGTTAGCAAAACCAGCTAGCAATAACTGTCCGTCAGTGTTGTCGTTGCTTGTATGTTTTTTTGCTTTCTTCTGTAGTTCTCAGTTGTTTTGTCCTCTTCCCCCGGTCGTGGCCGCAAGTGTTTCTGGGATAGTGGGCCCCATCCTTCACCTTACTTGATTTGGTTGTGAGTGACTTTGTGCACCATCACTTTTTGTTATTTTCCTCATCATTTGTGTGCTGTGTGTCCTTTAGATCACCAACACGGCTGTGGTTGGGTGCTCCCTAATTGCAAACCCCCCAAGTAAACCCCCATTGCAGTCGGTCCACGGCCAACCACCCTTATTATTATAATTTCCTGTGTCAGACAACCCTCTTTTATTAATCTTGCATTAATGAACGGCTTTTAGTAATTGTCTGTATTGTTATAAAATAAATCCATCTTGGATTGTAACTCTTTGTCTTAGTATTTCATTATTAGTAGAGAACCTGTGTTGGAACCACTTAAGCATATCTTTGGGTGAGCGGCACAATGTGGCGTTGTCTATTTAGCAAGGTGGTAGCCTTAATCTACCACCTGGTTACACTATAAAAGCGTAAAAAATGAATATGAATGCCAATTCAATGTGAGCGATAGCAGTGCAGCAAGGGATTCTTGTGCTAATTAACCAGCAGGCCCGGCTCTAGACATCAGGGGGCCCTAGGCGAGACTTTCTTTGGGGGCCGCGAGAATTACTTTCTTAACGGGGGGGAGAACTTGTGTCGATTGGCTTTATCGTCTCCCACCAACTTTCTTTATTGCCAAAAAAAAGGATTCGCAGGGCTCTATCGTGGGGGAGGCGGGGCCCCCCCTACGCGGCCGTGTAGTCTGCGTATAGGGCGGGCCGTAGCTTCAAGAGTTTTTGATTTTCCATGTTATTGACGACATCTTGCACCCAGACAAATGTTTGTGAACATTCTCATTCTCACCTAGTGCAATGTACACAGCACAGTGAGCGCTGCTTTCATTTCTTTTACATAGAGTGTCCTTGCCTACCCCTGCAGATAATGCTCTGCAGAGTACTCAAGGCCATTATATAAGAAAGACAACTACAAATGTATATATTTGCTTAGAGTCTAGACCATGAGGGGTTTCATAACAAGCAAGATAAAATCACAGCCCACTGCTGGCTCTGAACATTTGAATAGAATAGGATTCTCTGTTAATTGGTGTTGACCTCTAAAAAAAACTAAACTCCTCCAATACAATTATGTTAATTACAATGAGATGGTGGAAGCAAGTTGGGGGAAAAATTGCTTGTGGTAATTGCTACCTTGAGGTTTTTCAGACCAAGACACTGGAGAAAAAACATTATAATGTGATTACATACAACCAGATATGGATTGTTAATTATATGTCATGGTTGGCTTGCGTACACTAGATAAATGTGATAGAACAAGAGTAAGGCCAATGAATAACACTATGAGTCAACCTCTCTACATGACCCTTGATATACTGCTATATTTTTTTTTATTGCGGTTTCCAATCTTGTACATGTACAACAATGGAAACCCTGAATAACTGTTTTGATGAACAAATATTTCCTTACAAGTTGACATCATAACTGTCAAACATTTAGTACTTGCAAAAGGCTACAAAATAATAAATCCAACTGAATTTTCTATATGAACAGCTTGTGCGGCATAACAGCATAAAACATGTCTTTTCTTTAGAGAGGCCTACTGATTAAATAAGAGTTAATGATTTAATTTCTTTGACGATGCCAACCAAGCTCATTTACTAAATGTGCAGACTGCAACATAATTAAATCAGTTTAGGGAACATATGTACAGGCTGGTAATCTGTGCTAGAGTGCTATCATCTCCCAACATGAGGCAAATCACTGATGTGATATCAAAATTAATAAAGGATATGCAGATGATAATGATTTCATTTCCATTTGGAAATGATCAGGCTCTATTTGTATGGTTCTATCTCTACCAGTGATGGCAACAATAATTATATCTTTCAGATAGACAATAATACATCTAGGGCACAAGTTACACACACACACACACACACATTTTATTCGTTTATTGGTACCAATTGGCCCAAAATGTGGTCCTATTCTGCCTTGCTGTTAAGACCAGGAGGGGAGAGGACAGGTTACAGAAATTGAGAGATGGGGGAGAAAGCGAGAGATAAAGAGACTGAGAGAGAGAGAGAAAGAGAGAGAGAGAGAGAAAGATACAGAGCAGAGGGAGGACTCCAAGCAGCCACCTTCCTACACCTTCACCGTATGAAGCGTATCGCTAATGAACTTTTGCTGCTTAACAATACAACCCCCCCCCAACACACA
>OMKN01054519.1:0-17044 GCA_900302345.1 Melanonus zugmayeri | reverse complement strand
CCTTTGGCGGTAACCTCTCCTTCCAGCATGGAAGATGTGAACAATCCCTGCCATGACTGTTCTTTCAGTCAGTAGGCCTACATCAGTCTCTGAATAATTAGTAATTGCAAATACACACCTGCAATGCATGTCCTGATTTTTTAGGGCCTGTGGTTCATTATGTAATTGATGGCAAGTAATGGCCCGACCTATACAAACTAATTGCTGACCTGACCAAACCAGTGAGTTGGAAAGATGGACAAAAAGGGGCCTAATTTTACATCTGCTGAGACCCATGCACTGCTGCAGAGTGTAAGGAATAATTATGACTCCATAGTTGGTAGCTTTAACAGAGAGGGTGGAGCGACTAAAGTAAAGAGCGGAATATGGATGGAAGTTACAGATAATGTGAATGCCACAGGATCTGGACACAAGAGGACGGTGGACCAAGTGAGGTTGAGGTGGAAGAATTTGAAGCAGCAAGCTACCAAAGACCACAGCCAGGCTAAAAACCCACAGACGGGTAACAAACCATATAAAAGGGGAGAATACACAGATGTGGTACTTGATATCATTGGTGGTCAGCAGTCACAATCTTTACATGGAATACCAAACATTGTACTGGATGGTGAGTGGCAGGTATGTGTGATTTTATCCTTGTCCCTATAGAACTACAAATTATTATCTTGTATAATTGCTATTTTCATAGTACTACAATGGCTATATTTCTTATATAGCATCCTTGTTCATATAGTACTACATTTTTCCAGGAGCTTGCATGCTTTTGATCATCTTATTAAGGGGTATAAAGTATATAGATAAACTTTCATTTCAGGTAGTCAATGCACCTGATGTGACACACCATTCAAGACGAGGTCCTCCTGACCCATGTGGATCCAGAAGCTGGACCTTCAGCCAGGCCTGATGACACACTGCAAGAGCCACCTCGAAAGAGAAAATGCAAGCGCACCAGACAACCAGAGCAGAGGGATGATGCCGTGAAACGGAGAGGGCAGAGATGCAGATCCGTCTGGCCAAAGAACAAATACAGCTGTGCCGGCTTCAGCAAACTGAAACCTCACTTAGAATTCAGCTCCTCAAAGCACGCCTGGATGATCTAGCTGCCTTTGAATTAATGTTTTGTTGTTACCCTAGTGGGAGTATTTCTTTTAATTACAATTCCATTATGATGTTATGTCCTTTATGTATTTAAAAATATAATTAGACATTATAGATGTCTCTGCAATGTGGTCTCTTGTCTTCCTTGTATTATTTTTCATATCCACTAGATGGAGATTGGTAAGATTATAGCACTGATATTCAGGATCTAGTAATCTTGAAATGTCTGAATCTGGATCAGGGTGATCCTATCCTGAATTGAAAAATCTGATCGGATCTGATTGAGATTAAAAGTTTTGAACTACTGGGCCCTGATAGAATCTTTAATCTTACCAGAATCCTTAAAAATTGTATGGTGTATTTTACGATCCCTAAGTCAAAGAGTATAATTGTATTTACACAGAGTATTACCATTCGGATATATGTATAGCATATGTATATCAAGTTGCAACTGCTACTTTGTTGATATGGTGCTATTGCATGGTTGCCCATTTCACATGAAATAGGTGGGATTTGAACCCCCAACCTTGTGGTTAGAAGCTAAATGTCCTATCCATTACAGCACGGTTACTCTTGATCAGCACCCGATAACATTGAGATGAGCATGCTATGTTGAGATCCTTAAAGATCTTGTTTAGGATCTTTTAGGATGTTAAAATTATTGTTTTAGTGTAAAGGACTTTTTTTGAGTATACATTTTTACAGCCCTACAAATGTAAACAAAAACATTTCTTTTCTTTACATCTCAAACTTTCTTTTAGCTCTGACAGAGCTCCCAACACAAGGAATAGCGCACATAAAAGGGGGCGTGGCCTACCATTAAAAGGTCCATAACTTCTAAACGCATTCACATAACAGTATAAACCCGAGTGCAGTAACTCTCAACATGGCCTGCTGCTCTCAAAATTATCAACTCCCATATGTCTAGTGCTGATCAGGAGAAACGGTGGTGTAGGGGTAACAGAATAAAGCTTGTAACCACAAGGTTGGTAGTTCAAATCCCACATGAGCTCTACGACCATTCAAAAGCACCTTGACAAAGTAGCAATTGAATAATATTGTATGTGAACGAACTTGTGTAAGACTGTTTGACTAAAATGTAAAAAAAGGACACAGCAAGATTGTTGAGGTTCATGTTAAGATCTTCACATATCCTATCAAGAAATATTTAAAGAACCTATCAATATATTTAACAACCCTTAAGGATCCTGTTAAGATCCTTAAAGATTCATTGAAGATCCCATCAAGATCTTTAAAGAGTCTGTTAAGATATTTAAAGATCATATTAGGCTCTTTAAAGATCCTATCAAAAATCTTATAATATCCTAGTAAGACCTTTAAATCCTATCAAGACCTATAAAGATCCTGTTAAGGACTTCAAAGATCCTATCAAGACATATAAAGATCCTTTAAGATCTTTAAAGATTCTATTAAGGACTTTAAAGATCTTTAATGGCCTATCAAGATCTTCAAAGATCCTTGGCAAGATCCTAATCAAGATTTTAACCAGGGGTCTTTTAGGCTGCTGGGGTATGGACCAGGATTGGGTTCTCTGTGTTGACAAAATGAAGGCCCTGTTCTCTACCCGTCTATCTATCTATCTACACGTGCCTGACCACCTCCACATGTCTTTGAAGAGGCCAATCCAGTCTCGTGGCCAATCCAGACCTTGTGACCTCAGTGGCTACCTCCCAGACCACCTGGTTCTCCGCTGGGTTCCTGATGCTGACTAGGTCTGTGTGGCGTGTCCTGCAGTGCTATCATCGCTTGGAGGACTAGGACATATCTGTCTTGACCTTGTTTGTTAGCTGAAGAAAAAAGACATTAGTTAAAATGTATTTAACTTGTTTAATTTTCATTGTATTTTGAAATATACAATTATCTGTCCATGTACTGTATATACTATAATCATGTTATTTTTAAATGTGCCTGGTCCATATTCACATTAGTTTCTTTGTGTATACCTGTAGCAGCCTATTCCTTACCATCATAACACAGGAAATGGCATAGTTTAGAATGATTCTTGCTGGATGACCACATGCCATCCTTGGAAGTAACCGTGTTATGCCAGTCCAAACTTAACTTGAAATTTCTGTAATATCTCTCACCCTCTTTGTAGAAATCATCATCTGCAATACCACCTCCTAGAATGACCACCACAAAGGCCTAACCACACACTGCTTTTGTTGCCGATCAAGGGAAGCAATGCTTTCATTGCTCCCATGCTGTCTATAGTGGCCAGGTGGAAACCCCTCTCTCTCTGCAGTAGCTCTGCACATCCAAGCAGGTTTTGGGCATTTCCACTAAGCAGTGTTGGCGGTAATGGGCACAAAAGGATGGGCTAGTACACAGTCCTGGTATTTACCATTCAATATTTTCATAAATACTAATAAATTCATCCACATGGTAAATGCAATTGTGAAGTACGATGTACTAAACAACAGAACAAGCAGACAAACATGAACAAATATATCATCCTTTGGTACAACAAAGTCTAACAAATACACATGTAACCTTTGATGCACACACCCAAAGATGATGTAAAATCAAATGCACCAACCTGAGATTAAGATTTTTTTAATCCATTCCATAGCTTTCATGCCTACATATTAATTCCCAAATGTATAAAGTCTTATCTGATCTGATTAATAGAAAATTGTAACTCAGTCACATTACATTTTTACTGAAATTAACTGTGGTTTCTTGGAAGAATCCACATTGATATGTTCAAAGGAGGTTCTCTCGCCATGATAATAAAGCAATACAAAATATAAATGTTTAATGAATTTTTTTTATTTTTTTGTAATAAATACACTTTTTTAAATTATTAAATACGTTTCATTTGAATATGTTTGACTTCATGTTTAAGTACATGTCTTAACTTCCATGCAGAAAATTAGATTATAATATAAATAGACTTACCTTTGGTTTTTCTTGTTGAGCTATCAATCAATTAATCATTTTAATTACTGGCTATGCCTAAGTCTTTCTCCATCTGCCTATCTTCCTCCCAACTCCTCTCATATCTCCAGCTCTTATATTTGAAATGCAAAATTATTTATAAGAAAGGAAGTACTTTCAGTTCCGGATTTCAAGTCAGACTGCTTGCCTGCCTACCTGTATGTCTATCTATGATTACAGGTTGATCAGGGATTATAACACATCCAAATAAAAACATATTTTTTATCCCTAATCATAGAAATACATCAGTTGCCACCTAGATGGGTTATTTTCGCATGCATTTCTACTTTTTAAAGTTTCTTACATGACAAGTGTTGTGAGTGATGGCGAGTGGTTGAGTGACTTGTTTTACATTTTAAATCCTTTGAAAAAGAAATAGCCTTCACAAATAGCCCTGCTATCATCTAAAGCTCATTTGCCTTCAAAATAGGTACACAGGTGAAGCAGGACAAGCTTTCTGAGATAAAGCTAGCAATGTAAAAGTCAGAAGTTTTGACGTGAAATACAAATGTTTGCAAATGTTCCATTTCCCATTAAATGGGTGTAGACATGTGTCCATTCTAATGAGGTTGCTAAAAAGGGTTGTACTTTTACACGTATCCAGCTATAGTGTAGTGTAGTCTTTTAGGCTGCTGGGGTATGGACCAGGATTGGGTTCTCTGTGTTGACAAGGTGAAGGCCCTGTTATCTATCTTTAGCTATCTATCGATCAAGTCAATTTTATTTGTATCGCCCTTAAAATCACAGTTACCGTCTAAAAGGGCTTCACAGGACACATTTTATGACATCTATCTATCTACTGATTTATCTATCTAATAAATCATACAAATCCTTATGAATTAAACTTCAGTTCCATTGCCTGCAGTTAAAGCCAAATGTGTAGAAATTGTAGAAATTAGAAACTGGATTAAAGAAAAGTTTACTACTACAGAATTTACATGATTGCGATCATGTTTGTGCTTTGCTTTGCGAGTGAGGCTTTTCATTCCCTTTCCACTCCCCCCTCCCCCCCTGTAACGTAGGCACATTCACATATCTTTTAGTTTTATTTTTTGCCAGGTTCTCAACTTGCAGGCATCGGTGAATACATAGCATAACACTTGGGTATTAGGATCATGCAAATACTGACACACTGCAGAAGCAAGGAGCCTATGGAGTTCAAATGAGTACCAACAGTGTGTGAAAGTCAGCCTGGGGATCAGTGGTGTGTGAGCCTGCGTGATCCCTCTCTCCTTTACCAGGTGAGAGCCACTCGGAAGGCTCAGGCTATTCCGTCAGACTCACAGCACCCTGTATGGTGAGTTCCACTATGTGTTATCCCCATGGTTACAACCCGCATCAACTTTGGGATACTTTTTTTTTAATCTAGTACCGTCGTTTGAGCATTATAATAAGTGATGTATATATGAAATGCGCCACACATCGTGGCATTATACTATAAGTGCTAGGATAGTGTTATACTATAGAAGCTTAACCCTCTCTCGGACATGGCCATCAACATCAACCGGTGCCCAGACAGAGCCCCACACATCCACACACACCTCGCCACCGGTGTCCCTTCGTCGTGCCTCAGAAAAGGTACTTCAAACGTCACAAAAAGAATGCGACTTGAGTTTGGAGCAGAGTAGACAGGTTACACCTGTTTTCTCAAAATGATGGACTTATTTTACTAACAGTGACAAAATGGCATAGATGTTAAAGATCATACAAGACATTACCAAAAAAGATTTTGGGTTCACTGCCCCTTTAAACAAATGTACCCGAGGTGTTTTTGTTTTCATGCATTGATATTCACTTTACTTGCTTACACTGTTATGTATTATCATTACTCATTTTGTTTTATTAAGAGTTCAATCCCAGTGGATGTTGGGCTGGCCCTCCTTGATTGTATGTGTTCCATCTCTGATGATTATGATGTTAGTGATATCTATTTATTGTTTGTTTTGTATGGTATTGTACTACTATGACTACTGTTGTAAAACAAATTGCACCTTGGGGACATTAAAGATTTACTCTAAGAAAACATTTATTTTTTTACTTATCACTGTCCTGTATTTCCGCTGTGGCACCCACATTTCCCTGAGATTAATACCAGATGTACTTTATGAATCCCTGGGATTCATAAAGTACATTGTATCTTATTTCAGCTCAAAGGACAGTTACGTCTGCAACTATCAAACACCATAGATTTAGCAGAGTGGGTATGAGGAGGGGAGGCGTGGTTTAAAATGTCTGGATTTAGAAAGGAGGGATCAACACACATACAAATGGAAAATAAAAATAAATGGTTATTTCAAGCAAAGCATGGCTTCCTTCTCCTCCTAATGTCCCTCCTGTGTTCCAGTACAGCAGCAGGTGTAAGCCACTCCGGACCAAATCACTCACTGTCACTTCCTGCTCTGGGGGCCCCAGTGCGGCTCACTCAATCTAGTTGACTTGGAGCCCGCAGGAGCCCCGAGTGTCTCCTTCAGAGGAAGGGTGTTCGGGGGGTTGGGGGAATGTGTTCCAACAGGCCCTGCCAACAGGGGAGGACTGGGGGCTGACATCGGCCCCCCTCAGCCCACGGGCTGGGGCCCTTAGTAAATGTGTACATGTCTATCCATCTTTCCCTTTATCATCTATAAACTAGTGTGGTCGTTGCAACACATTTCATGTGAATGAATGATCCCACTATTCACCCCATTGGTAATGTAAAAAAAAGATTTTGGCAACCACTTTGGCAACATTAGAATTACGTGGTGGTTTGGCTAAACGAGCGGAGAATTGTAGAGAAATTGTCACAATGCCAAAGTCAGAGACCCAAAAAACTGAAAGGCCGGAATACACTGAGAAAGACAGACTAGCTGTTGTTAGACAAGGCAGGGCCGGTCATTTGGTCAGGTGAGAAATATTACAGACATACAACAGAGCATGGTAGTTATTGATTTTGAATATGTCATAGACAATCTCTTTTTCTCTCTCTCATATTCTCTCTCACACACAAACACTAACTAACTAACTGGACTAAAGTGTGCTGCTTAAATGTATCTCCATACTGGGTCCTGGTTTAATTAACATTGACAGCAGAAATACACGGCTGGTGTTTACAGTGTTTACGTTGTGCAGCGTGGGAGTTCAATTAAACTCAAACTTGACCCATATCTCAAAACACTGGACAACAACATTTAATTTAAAACTGCGTACCGTGAATCTAATGATGATGTTACTGAGATTTTAACAAAGCCAGTGGATAGCTAAATTTGGCATAGACCTTTTACAAGTATATCAGTAGTAACTGAATGTATGAATAACATTAGCATTTTCAAGATTACTCCCAATTACCCCAAGCTCAAAATGTAATGGTATTATATACTTAATTTACAGCAAGTTCTCTAATGTCTGACCTTGCAGTGAAAAATACACAGATGGAGGATGGAAATCCTTAATCCCTACATTATTATATTCATCAAATACGGAAAAAATGAGCACTAATTAGGTATATGCAATATTATACTTTGGCATTGCAATGTTTTTTTTTACCAGTAGAAGAATCCACATTGGATCGAGAAACACATTAAAACTACAAGCTCCACAATGCACCAGGGAAGGCTCACTAGACCTGCTGCCACCATCTCGACCTGTAGTCCACAGACTGGAATACAGGGAACAACCTGGACACTTACAGGCATCGACAACATTTTGATTTCAGAGGTGGGGGGGACACAATTAGTACAGGCCCAAATCCTCAAAAGGGTTTTTAGATACCCCTACCCGAGGAAGAACAAAACACGACCATGTTTTATCTTAATTTTGATATGTCCCCTTCATGAAATGGATGGTCGTAAAGTGCTTGATGTGTCTCTGTTTAATATAATGTTGTTTTTGGACATTAAAAAGTGCAGGGGTCCAAAACTGCCAAAAGTGCAGGGGATGTGTGTCCCCCCCCAAAAAAAAAATTACGTCCCTGCTTACAGGTGACATACCTCTCAATAAAACATATAAAGCCCTGTCACACACAGCACAGTAGACTTAAGCCATCAAGACAATCACTAGACTAGAGAACACTTTGTGTTTGATGCCTAAGATGCCCAACCCTAAGATTGCAGACACTGGGGAAACATGCTTTGGCCAATGATCATTGCTTAAAGTTATCTTTTTTGTGCAAATGTTGTCCCATATTCAAAATGTCTAATGGCTAACTATGTGTCCACACAGCCAAGTTGTAGCGAGCAGTCAAAACAGTAATAGAATACGCGTGGATCTGCCTCACTGAGCCTCAGCATTACCATCTAATTAAAAGAACAACAGCTCCTCCAAGTGGCCCCATACGAGTAAAGCAGTTATCACATTAAAAGCCCAAGTGAATGAGTAAATGTTTATATCAAAGTATCAGTAAGACTAAAACCGTTATTATAGTCATTTTACAGTAATACATATGTCAAGTTTTTTTCTTGAAAGTATGTACGTAAACAAAATTCATATTGGAGAATAAAAGCAAACTGGAGTTGAAATTTGAGGTGGAGATGGAGAATAGGCTAGTGGTTGGTGGACTCACATCGTACAGAGATCCGTCCACACAGCGCAGAACTCCCTGGCCCTGCTTCTGGTCTAGGACCCAACCTCCTTCATACTGGTCCCCATTCCTACACAACAAAAGCGTAGCACTCGGAATCAAGATCATCTTCGTGATTCTGAATTAACACCAACTAATTGGACTCTCAATCTAATATTGTGTAAGTCAAGTAAAAATCCATATTTATTTTGATGGATAGTAAGGAAAGACTGACTTCGTTTTTTAGTTCAACCCAATGTCCAATATTCATGTTGAAGAAATCTTGACAACATATCCTGTATCGAGACTTATGAATTAGGATTCATATCGTATCACTACATTATTTCAATGTGCAGTGGTATTGTTACCTGTATAGAACCCAGAAGCACTATGTTTGTTTGTGTGTGTGTTTATACCTGTAGTGGAGGCGGCCCTCCCCGTGTCTCTTGTCCCGGTGGAAAGAGCCATGATAGACGTGTCCGTCCGTATCAGTCAGGGACCCGTGACCTGAGGACAGAGAGAGAGAGAGAGAGAGTGTGTGTGTGTGTGTGTGTGTGTGTGTGAGAGAGATACAGACTTATAATGCTGTACACACACATCCTACAGGATATAACTTCTGGGGGCGATGTTTTGCCCCCAGAAGTTATATCAAGTTATAGCAAGTTATAGTCTCCACTTTATTTGTGATCACCATCACAGGCAACGGGATTAGTAGTACAATTGGGACTAAACTAAATCAAACTAGTGGTTCCTCATGCAACCCCCACCTTCTCTGTGGCCACAGCAGAACTGTCCTTCATATCGTTCACCGCTGGCTCTCTGCAGGACTCCAAACCCATGGAGCTCACCTTGTTTGAACTCTCCAGAGTAAGAGGCCCCTTCAAGATACACATTAAATACACACATATGTGCCTGGTTTAAAGAGCTATAGAGCAACTAACTGTAGTTTACACCAAAAAAATGTACATAGAGTATAACAGATATAGAAGATCTTGATCAGTAGCTTACTACTGTATATTTAGTACTACTGTATAGTACTACCATATATTTAGTTGGGGGAAATATAATTGTGTACAACAATTGGAATACCATAATTTCTCATTAAAAGACATTTATCATACAGAATATTTAGTTACCCCATTAAAACGGTGTTAACTTATAACTTTTCTTTGCTGTTACTGATGGACATCATGTTGCATGCATAATGAACTAGTATTATAATATATAATATATACAGTATATGAGCCTGAAGGCGTCTCACCCGTTTTAGCCCAGAATCTCAGGCCGTTTCCTTCCATCTCCCCGCGGATGAATTCCCCCTCATAATAACTGCCATCTTTCATCAACAGTTTGCCTAGGCCTGGTAAACACAAATTAATTCTCAATTATTCTGAGAGGATACAGGTGTTTTATCCTAATAACACCACTAGACTCACCGTGCTTTCTGCCCATGTTCCACTCCCCCTCATAGCGAAAGAAGCCGTTTGGGTAAACGTATATCCCGTACCCTAGTGATATGAGTTTAGTTAGCCTGGACACAGTTACCGACACAATATTATAATATAACTTTTAGTTCGGTCACATGGATTCGAAGCCGACCAGTCGACGTGAATCTTGACATTTTCATTGATAATGAAATGAATCTAGGCATACGTTGTAAGATTATAGCAAGTACTTTGAAGCTTAACCGGAGATACTCATTAAAAACTCAAAGTAATTGAATTACCATGTCGTTTTTGATTAGTGACCTCTCCCACATAGTTCGTTTTCATGGCCGCCATCTTTAATTTGAGTGCGTCCATGACAACGCAGATACATAGCAACTGCAACTCAGCTTTGAAACATTATTTAAAAATATATATATTTTTTAAATAGCAAGCTCTGTGAAAAAAAAAGGAAACTTTGAAATTGAAAATTGTCATACTACATATAGGCCTAGTTCATTAAAGGTAACTAAACTATGGCTGTTATTAAAAGGAACCTGGAGTATTAAGACTTGTAGGCCTTAATACTCTACTATTACCATGTCTAAGGGGCCGTGTGCACAGGGAGTGTTTTTTTATGGCGGAGCGCTATCAAAAATATGAGGGGCGCTCTGGGCGCTTTTCCAAGGAAGCGCCCAGAGCGCTCCGCCAAAAAACGTGCGGCGCTCGTTTACCATAGAAATGAATGGCAGAAAGGCGCTGCCAGCTCAAAAAACGCTCCCTGTGGACACGGCCCCTTACTAAAGACGCGTTAGAAACACATACAATATATTCTTTATTGATAAAATCCGCCGCGTTTAACACATTAGTTTGACTTACGGAGGGCGCCATTACTTTACTTGTGCAATGCATTCTGGGTCGATGACGTAAATTGGTTGTGCTCGGCTCCAGAGGCACCGCTACTGCCGCAAACGATAGCTGTTGCTTTGTTTACCCGGCCCACAGCAGAGAGAGAGAGACTATGATATAAATGGGATTTTCTGCAATATTCTGGACTGGACTGAAAAAAGACGAAAATCATGTAGATGTAGAATAATAAGCTGTTTTAATTAGATATAGAATAATAACCATGGATGTATGAACGAGCTTGTGTTCCAGCTGAAGGATTGAACTATGCTGGCATGCACACACACGGCGGCACTCAGCTGATCCGGAGGCGCTCTTGAAATGTCAATCAATTAATTCCGTTTCACAGTAAAGAAACCATGCTTTGATGTTTTCACTTTCTTTAGGCCTGCTGAGTTTGAGCAATGGTTGCTCATTCAGTATAAAGCGGATTGATAAAATGAATAAGAAAAAAAAAAACGTGATCATTGTTATTATCACGTCTCTTGGCAGACGAAGATTTTATTTAAGATGATTATTATGCTTTAGCGCGAAAATCTAAACTGTGATCATCACTGTGTGTGATCAATGCATTACTTTTTTTTGGTAGTGAAACATGACTGTTTGGTAGGCATACTACAACGCCCAAGAGTGCCCGTCATTTTTAAATCGTTTAATGGTGAACATGGGCTGATGTTTTGACTTGCCTATTGGTGACCTGGTTCCGATTTGGTCTCAATGTCTAATATGTTGTCCTCCTCATTTACGTTGCGCTCGGGTTCAAATTGAAAAGGCTGAACAACAGACATTTCGCTGTATTGTCAATGGGTGGCACCAGGGACCAAGACCAGTGCAATCGATTGACATCACTACCCAGACATTGCGACATAAACAACAATAGAGGCCTACGAGTGAAAGGATTATTTGCTAATTTTATAAAAACTAAGATAGTGTTTTTTATATCACATTTATATAGCTGATGCCAACGTTAATCTAATAAGGCCTACAAGTCATAGTCGGGGTTCTTTTTAATATGATTTATCGGGGGAACATTTGAGACGCCGGAATGGTAGTTCATATTTTAATACACCAAAGAATACAACTTGAACAAAAATCAATGTATTACATGTGAAATGCAGATGAGCATACTTTGCAGTCTGAAGTTCTTTTTCCTATGGATTCTTGTTGTTAGATTATAGACTAGTGAATTTAACACCTTGCAATGTAGGCCTATTTCATGGCATAAACATTTTCTTGATAGCAGTGAATATAAAGAGTAGCCTAACCATGCTAACAATGTCAAAATATTTTAATGGTGATGTAACTTTACACTTGAGCCAATCATAAGTAGCAAATACAATCCACCAGTATTTCACAGACGGTGCATTCCCTGTTATTTGATTGGTTAAGAAAAGGCAAAACTAGACTAACTACTATATTCTTACTGGAAAATATAACATCAGTTATAGATGCTATCGGTGAAAATGTAGTCCTACATATTTCCCTCTTCTTGAAACTACACTATGAGCATCTCTGCGCAGTTTTGTTACGCATTGATCTTGTCTGAGCTCTCTTGGTCTGCGTTCTCCACCCCTCCTTTGAAACGCTGAGCTAACTCAGTTGACAGCACTGTGCAGCATGACTTCTGGAAAGTAAACAGAAAGAAACACAAAACACATTCAATATAAAGGCAGACAAACTTGATTGAAATTGAACAAAATACTCAGGAGGTGAAAATACCAGGTTCAGAAAGCAAACCATATCCCTGCTATTTGAGTGAACCGACCAGTTAAAGGGCCCCTATTTTACCAACAGGTGGTAAAATTATTATATTTTACCCCCAGGTGTGGAAGATAGATTAACATAACAGCCTACCCAGTGGTCTGTACCAACTGGTCGGCTGATCAATTTGGGGGGACACTCCCACGTGTGATGTCACTATAGGGTACATTTTGAAATGGCCCTTTAAATCATGGGTGGCAGTTGTTTCTGGCATTCCTTCTGAACCTTCTGGAATGTGTCACCACCCAACACACTCTCCATTACCTTCCCATCCTTGGCCAGGCACCGGGCCTTGGACAGGAGCTCCAGCAAGGCTATGAGGAATCCCAGGCCGAGGCCCAGCCCTAGGAAGAGGAAGAGGCCCTGCAGGTTCCGGAGCCCCAGGGTGTTGGCAGAGTGAGACTCCTGGACCCCCGTGCAGCTGTTGGGCCACCACTTATCCCGCAGGTAGGTGAGCTCCCCGGACTCACTGAGCTGCAGGATGGCCACCGTCAGGTTTTTCAACAGCGGGTAACCTAAGGAAGGAAACAATGATTGAAGCGAAGGTGGAGTTTTTTAAGGAAGGGAAAACATCTCCCCCGTTCCTAGACAGAAGGTCCAGTGCTGAGGAGCCAATACCATCTGCCTCACTCAAGGAGGGGCCTGGTTAGCTTAAACAGCGGGGCTATTTAGCATTTAGTCATTTTACTATTTAGTTATTTTACTAAATAGTCATTTAGCAGGTGTTTTTATCCAAAGCGACTTACATTAAGTGACTTGCATTCAAATACTTGCTCTAGGATGCCTACAGGTAGTCTACCTGTAGGCATCCTAGAGCAAGTATTTGAATGCAAGTCCTAGAGCAAGTATTCTAGAGCAACATTGGGGCTGCAGCAGGACCCAAAGGAACCAGCAGGATGCAAAGTTCCCAATTGTAGCAATTCTCCCTGCTACCTGCCACTGAAGTGGCTTTCCTCTGATGAACAGGACACATATGTTGGAAACCGGTTTATTGTAGAGTTGAACAATGGTTTGTTGGCAGAGCAGGTGGTACATTGGTGACATGTTAGCACTCTCCTGAGTGTGTTGTGATGGCTGGTTTAACTTGTGGGCCTTGATTACTGATGCACCACAGGTGCTTAAACCAGCCACCAACCACACACACTCCACACCAATATAAAGCAATAATACCTTTTTTTTGCTATGATCATTTTTTCTGTGTCACACAGTGCTACTGGTATCTGGAAGAGGAACGAGGGACTTGAGGTTATAAATAAGAAACAGATAAAGAAACATCAGTATAGTCTAGTGGTTAGGGCGTGACAGCTGAAAGGCTCTGGCTTCAAAACTAACTACCAAAATATCCACAGCCTACTTGTAGGCATCCTTGAGCAGAATGCCCCTAACCCTTACCTGCTCCTTAATGACCTGTATCAAAAAATCACTAAATAGCTGGGTGAGGGTGACAAGTGTTTACCCAGGGGTGCTGCAATGGCGTAGGCCCTCATGGCCACAACCTCCTCGGAGCGCGTCAGCGTGCAGTAGCGTGCCGCGGCCAGGTCCAGAGACACCGCCTCACCAATGAAGGCGAAGTTCCCCTGCTGGGCACGCACAACGCCTTCCTCCATGCTGGCCACATAGCTCTTACGGCGCTCCATGTGCTGGTAGATACGCCGGTACACTGGGTTGTTGGAATTCTGCCAAAGGAAAGACTTGTTAACAATCTTGGATTTGTTCAATTGGCTCTTTTTCTGAGGTTCCTGGGTTTAAGGCATCTTGCTCAAGGATGCCTAAAGCAGGTAGACTGTAGACATAGGGATCGAACCCAGTACTTTTTGGCTGGGAGTCGAACAACCAAACCACTGCACTATCCTGTTGTGACAATAATTAACACACCTTAAAGAATGCCATCGAGGAGCCACCTTCCACCGTTCCATAGTCAATGGCATCCTGGTTGGAGAGGTCTTCAAAGTTTTGGATGGACGTGTGCTTGTTGTCGGCGTGCTGCATGTGGCTGAAGTTAGCAAAGTAGAAGACCAGCAGCAGAATGGCAAACACCCACCACACGGCGCTCACCAGACGACCGGACACTGCTTTGGGATGAGGACCAGCACCTAGAGGACATCAAATACAGAACACAGCAGCTAACGGCAGGCAAGGTTTTTAGGGTTAAGGCCAAATTATACTTCTACATTGAATTAACGCCATAGGTACGCCACAGGATTCTACATCACTTAGGTAGCCCATAACTACACATCAGGTCAAAATATAACTACAGCCCTGCTACGTTTTCTGGTTCATTTATGATAGAGTTGGGGAGGTTTTCATTTTTGTTAATTTGTATGACACATCTTCATTATAAAGATCATCAGGTGTCACTGGAATAGTGACTTTTGGTGACTTTGCCCACTTGGAATCTAACACTAAGTTAAAAGCAAGATGATGAGCGTAACGATAACACATCTACTCAAAGGGAGTAGTGTAAAATAAACTAGAGAAATGTTCTGAGATTGTAGCAGTTTGGTGGAGGTCTGCGTTACCTTGCAGAGTGAGGGCCCCAGTGATGTACCAGAAGCTGTGGACCAAGGTGAAGCTGTGGCCCTCGGTCTCTGGTTCCCACTCTCTGGGACTGATCCTGAGCATACAGAGAAACCCAGCACAAAGTGTTGTGGTTAGTTGCAAAGTACTTTGAACTTTTCACACCAACTTATATCTGAATTGGATTGGATTGCCGATGTATTGAATGAAGCGTGGTAGAAAGGAACCTTCTTGTTTCTATGATAACAAGGCACTCTTCCAAGTTAAAATGGATATTGGATATTAAGATGGGACAATATGATGGATAGATGAGTTTTTATCTTTTATGATTTAATATGTCCAAATGGTGTCATCAATAGCATTTCTGATTGGAATGTTACTCAAGTCACTCAATCACAAAAACTATTTTAGAGGAAAAAGTACATTTCCACTCCATGTTGTTAGGACTCCATTGGTTTCATTTAGTACATACGAAATATACAATAGAATCATCATGTTGAATGAAAGGAGCAACTGTTTCTGCTGCACCTGGCCACCAGGAAGATGCAGAGGCCGGTGAGCAGGAAGGCGATGAGCACCCCAACCCACATCTCCGTGGAGAAGGGAGACAGGAAGCCCAAGTGGTGCTCCTCAAAGGCCACATCCTTACGCAGGAGGAAGCTGAGCCCCGTCTGCATGAAGGGCGTGGTCATATCCACCGCCTGCTCTCTGGTCGCCGTGATGGTCAGCGGAGCCACGGCCAGGTGTGCATCCTGGAACGTAGAAGGTACAAAAACACATGGATAAAGGTGCAAGAAACCCGGCTTTGCCACTAGAGAATGCCGTTTCACCCTAGATACTTACCCCACGTATCACCTCGCCGATCATGCCAGACCAGGAGCCGCTGGCATCGAGGGCGCCGTAGCGGTTGTCTTTCACTAGGTGGACTTTGTAACTGAAGCCCAGCTTCCGGGAGATCTCAGCAATGAGGTCAATGCAGTAGCCCTCAAATTCAGAGCCCCGGGACATGGTATATGGTTCTTGCTGAGGACAGGATAAAACAAAACAGTTTACTTTAAAAGCTAAAGCTAATACTAATAAAAAATAAATGTTTTACCAGGGAGAAAAAAATACCTTTATAGTAGTGATATATAACTCCTTGGCACCTAGGAGAGAGAAAAACAATCAATTAAACTCAAACTGCTATTGAAGAAACCGGGCATTAGCACCGGCACAAATTAAAAGCGGATTTGTTTGAAAAGCCAGTTCTTTGCTCTGCCCGGGCTTCTGGGTTTTTCTGCTTTGAGATCACTTAGATCTACATGCCAAGGACTCTGAAGTCTTAATGAAGCATATCAGTTCCTTGTTCTTTGTGCCAGGGAATTATGTGAAAAGCCAACAGAGGGACAATACCAGTGTTCATTGAAAAGACCTACGTTCTGTAACCACAACAACAACTGCTCTCACTTGTATCCTGTTTGCACACATCTCTCTGTGGTCGCCAAAACTTTTTTCTCTCTTTTTTTCTACATTTGTTTTCTTTTTACATACAACTCTGACACTATGAACACTGAAAACCTTTTGGTTCCCTAAAATGGCTCCTGGAAGAAACAACCAAATCAGAGAGCTACGGCGCACACACCGGCCCAGCCACCCCAGCCTACCGCACTGTGTGTCTGGTGACCTTTGTGTCATTCAGCTCTGGGTTACTTCCCTGGCTGTGGCCCAGGGACCCCCCATGGAGCCGTGTCCGCCTCAGACATAACATAACCCAGCCGGAGTAGGCCGAGGGTAGAGAGAGAGGAGGGAGTGGGTGGAGGAAGGGAGATGATGGAGGGAGGGAGAGGATGAAGAGAGGATGGAGAGA
>OMKN01054511.1:0-11055 GCA_900302345.1 Melanonus zugmayeri | reverse complement strand
GAACCAGGTGGTAGGCGTTACGCAGATCAAGTTTGGAAAAGATCGTGGCCCCTTGGAGGGGATCAAACGCCGAGTTAATAAGGGGAAGCGGATACTTGTTCTTAACAGTTATATTATTGAGGCCCCGGTAATCAATGCACGGACGTAGTGAGCCGTCCTTCTTTGCCACAAAGAAGAAACCAGCTCCCACAGGGGACGAGGAGGGAGTAATGATCCCTGCCGCCAGAGACTCATGGATGTACTTTTCCATGGCTTCTCTTTCCGGGCGAGACAGGTTGAACAAACGACTAGTGGGGAGAGGAGCACCGGGAAACAATTCAATAGCACAATCGTACGGACGGTGTGGGGGCAACAAGAGAGTGTGCTGTTTATAAAAACAGCTTCTAGGTCGTGGTATACGACGGGGAGTGTGGATAAATCGAGGGGCTCTAGAACGGGTGTGGGGGAAGACCCCTTAACAGGGGCACGGGCAGACTGTAAACAGGTGTTCAGACAGAACGGGCTCCAACTCGTAATCGAGCTGGTGGCCCAGTTGATTAGGGGGTTGTGTCGCTGTAGCCACGGTTGGCCTAGGACTATGGGTGCGCTATGGGACGGGATGACGTGAAAAGGATGATCTCCGGTGGTTCCCGGATAGCAGCAAACTAAGGGGATTGTCTGTTCGGTAACACGGGCGAGTAGTTCGCCGTTAAGCGCTTTGGCCTCCAGGGGCGAGGCTAGGGACTCCGTGGGTACCCCAGCTTGAGCGACCAACGTCGCATCGATAAAGTTCTCGTCCGACCCGGAATCGGTCAGGGCAGTGAGGGGAAGTGACTGGCCGGGCCAGCTCACTGTGGCAGGGAGTTGGAGCCGCGGTCTCGGCTGACGGTGGGGGGAAACCTGGCTCGCCAGTATCCCCAGGCTTACTGGCGAGCCGGCTCTTTTGGCCGGACCGGACAGTCCAAAAGGAAATGGCCCTCTTGGCCGCAGTACCGGCACCGGCACGGAACCGGTGTTGGCGCTCCGTCGCGGAGAGGCGAGTACGCCCCAGCTGCATGGATTCCTCAGGCGGCGGCAATGCGTTGGGGAACGAATACCGGGGAGGCACCGGAACGGGGTTTGTTCTCGGCGACAACGCGGGGCCTGACAAAAGTCGGAAATGGGAAGGCCCACTCCGTTCTTGGCGTCGCTCCCGGAGGCGAATGTCCAGGCTCATGGATAGAGCAATCAGTTCATCCAGGGAGCTGGTCGCGTCCCTTGCGGCCAACTCGTCCTTTAGGGCCTCGCTCAGGCCGTGGAGGAAAACTCCCCGAAGGGCTCCGTCATTCCATCCAGAACCCGCCGCTAGTGTGCGGAATTGGACCGAGTACTCACCCACGCTGTGGGTACCCTGACGAAGGCTGAGAAGGCGTTTCGATACGTCGGAACCTCCGGACGGTGATGGGTCTGGCGGTCACCTTGGCACCCAAGGTGTCGATGGTCTTCCTCAGCTCCAGGATCGTCTGGTCGTGCTGGCTCACCAGCCTTCCTTGGTTGGCGAGCGCCTGGCGAAGATGGTCGAACGCTGTGTCGGGGTTTGCGGGATCCATGGTGGTCCGAGTGTTCTGTCAGGGCTGGGTCGGGTGGACCCCCGAGCAGAACACTCGACACAGGGTTGAAAACAGATAAGCGGTTTATTGTTCAAGAGGCAGGGTAATACAGAGGGTGACGAGGATAGCCGGATCAGAATGAGGGAAGCGGTGAGATGGCGGCAGGCAGGTGGAGGCGGGATGCGAGCAGGACAGCGGGATTTGGGGAAGGCAGGTGAGGGTAGGAGGCGACGGATAGGCAGGAGCAGGAACGCCGGGACGGGAAGCAGGAACACCGGGAAGGGAAGCAGGAACACAGTGGGTTAGCTCGACTCAGGATGTAGGAAAATAGCGAGGAGTCTAGAGGGTAGTTACCGCGGGTAGCTGAAAAAACACTCGGACGGGGAGCAGGTGGGAAGCCGGGGTTTATATGCCGGGAAGGTGACGAGTAATGATGAGCAGGTGCGTTGGAAAAACGGGAAGTGAGGAGGCGGAGACAACCAATTAAGGTCGTCGTGAAAATGGTGCGCGCTAGGACCCAGCGCCGACCATGACATTTTTCTCTTCTCCACATCTCTCTCACCTATTCTCTCCTTTCCCCGGTGCGCTCCTCTCCTCACACAATGTCTTCTGTTTGCAGCAAAAAGTAAATCTGCAAGGCTGCCGGCCACATCGTCACTCACGTGGCGATGTGGCCAGTCTGACTGGATAGCAGCCCTGCGGATTCCATTTAAGCATCCACAAAATACAGATCTCTGACCAAGATCTGCTTGAAAATGAATTGTGTGTGCGCAGCTTATGACCAATCACAGACGATGAATGTATAAAAAGGAAACACAAACAGAACCACCGCTGCCACGCAGCTAAATAGGGTTCGTCTGATCGGCGTCGGTCGTCGTTCTGCGTCAGAATGTCTCAGGTCGCTACTCCACGTGTCCGGAACCAGCCTCACTGCAGGACAAATGTTACTTCCCACTATGTTCCCCATTGGCCAAAGCGCACGAGAGGCCGTGTCATACCACGGTGTTTCAGATGTCCCTCGTTAAGAACTGCATTACCCAGAATTCTATGTGTGGTCACTGGACGTGACGTGATTATAATGTACCCCGTAATAATAATAATAATAATTGATTGCATTTATATAGCGCTTTTCTAGGCACTCAAAGCGCTTTACATAGTGAGTGGGGTGGGGTGGTGGGGGGGGTGTCTCACCTCATCCACTACCAGTGTGTAGCACCCACCTGGGTGATGCACGGCAGCCAGTATGCGCCAGAACGCTCACCACACACTGGCTCTCACAGTGGAGAGGTATTGATGAAAGGAGCTTCTTCATGAAGTCTTCATCATCGTGATTAGGGGCATATACATTTACTAACACCACTGGGTATTGACAAAGTGCCAGCCACAATTACATAGCGCTCATTATTAACACAAATAGTTTTGACAGGATTAAAAGGAACATTTTTCTTAATATTGCTGCTCCTCTTTTATTAATATTAAACTTAGAATGGAAGATTGAGCTTCGATTGAGCAGCGATTTAATCGATTAATTCTATTTTTTACTCTCCTACGGTTTGTGAAATGGCGGAACCGCAAAATCGCGATTGCCTTAAGGGGCTCCGACCGTACTTCCTCACTTTAAAGAATGCGCGCATTACTCAGTTTACCAACAGATTATCATATAGATGTCATTGTCCACGAGCTTCACTCAGCCACAGACGTTACAGACTCTCACTCATCGCTGGCGAGCCATCGTATTATTCTGTGCTCTATGTCCGCAGCATTTTTCAAGTCAGGGAGTTTTATGTTGGTTCGGCACTGGGTGTCGCTGCTTTTTTTCGGCAAATAAAGAAACACTAAATCCGCGTCGGTTTCCTACTTGCTCGCCCTGATCCGTAGCAGAGACATTGCTACACATTTTTTATTTTTTTATTTCAGGGATGGCCTACAAGAGACCTTTTTTTCAATTTGATTAAAAAAAATAGATAATAATAATCTTTGCACAATAATGAGTCATGTGGTGCTGTTTTTTATTTTATTTTTTAACTCATTTGTTCACATACGCCACATTGTTCACATGTTAATAAAGAAAATATTTCTTTAAATTTTGCCTTGTTTTTTTTTGTTTAAAGAAAACAGAACAAAATCGGTTTAAAATCAGAATTTGTACATTATTTGGAAATCATTTATTTTTAGGCCAAATCGCCCAGCCCTACCACCAGGTGATGTAAAGTGGCGGCACAGTCACAGAGAAAGAGAGAGAGCCTCGTGAAAACAGAGGTCCACTGCAGGCCCAGCCCGCAGCACACTGTCATAGTCTCTGCACTGGGCCCTGCAACGACCACCGTCACACCAGCCCCCATCTCTCCGTCTCCTAATTCAGACACCTCCAGTGTCACCTGAGGCTGCTTTCATATGCAGGACCGGAAAAAAATCTACAAGACCATTGAATTGAATCACAAATAGCACATTTATTATTTAAAGCCAATAAAACCGTGTTGTGCAGATCTTGCCCCTATCTATTTAATCATTAAAATACAGCGGTCATCTGCCCTAGGCCCAAGGTACATTCAATTGCAAACCTTAAAGGATAACTTCAGGATTTTTCAACCTGGACCCCATTTCCCCATCATTTGGGGTCTAACTGACTAATGCGGACAACAATTGTTGACATTGATCCAGTATTGAGCAAGAACGCAACCACGAAACGTCTCCAGTGTAACCCATTGGGGCAATAGCGCCCGTCAATGTACGTCCTCTAAAAGTGCTTGTTTTTGCCACTGACGGGCTCAGATTGTTATGCGATTGACAACATTATGGAAATTATCCCTACAGAGACATTTCTGGCAAATGTATGTAGTGGAAACCATGTTCATTGTGCCAGTCTGGCAACATGTTTGAGCTTGACAGCTCGAGCATGTTGCGTCAACATCCAAAGTAAACCATCCAAAGTAAACATTGCACTGTTCAGCTGCATCCTGTATGTTGGACTGCCCAAGATGGGCGTGTCCCCTCATGACTTTGGAAATGTTGATGCTTCCGTCTCACAAAGCTTACCTGCTTTCTATTATTAGAATGATGATGAAATCTGGTGATGCAAGATTATGCACCATTACTACTATCCTATGACGCTAGAAAGCAGACACGTGAAAGTGCATTCACAAGTCTCAACAAAAACCCCTTGATGGCAACACCAAAACCTCCCCCCTTCCCTTGCATGAGCTAGAATGAGTAATGTTGTGATGCAATGACGCTATCTCTCTGCAAAAAGACAGTGGATAGAATTTAAGAGATAGGATATATATATGTCTTAAATTCAAAATCTTAAACTTTCTAAATATTTCTGCCTAAATGCGCTTTCAAAACCATACTTGCATACATACTTACTTACAAAACATACATACATACTTACAAAACCATACATATCCACATATTTATTTTCAATAAGAGCCTAGGCCTTGCGCTCCTTGCTCCTGCCTCACGCCTTTCTGGTCCTCAAAATACATACTGTTTAAAATAAATTAATGTTGGTAATTAAAAGAAGTGCCGGTACTTATATACAACAATTAAGTGCTGGGACTGAGTCCCAACAGCTCCTGCCCATCTCAAGCACTGGCGTTAAATAGCCTATATTTGTCATTCGCTGATGACAACTGGTGGACCCTATAGCCCAGGAGTGCCCAACCAGTCGATCGCGAGAAGTGTAGTCAATATAAAATAGAATTGTAAAATAGAAAGGTTTATAAAACGGATAGTTTTATAAACAAGCTGTCTCTCACTCAAGCCGCTTTCACAACAATAGGGCGTTAAGGAACAAAGGGGCTTGCTGCTTCTTCTTTTCGTGTCCATATACAGAAGTCACTATTCAGATTATATGACGTCCAGCCAGTGATTGGTACATTGCTGTGCCCTGGTGTTGTATAGTGCTTGGTTCTTGGTTCTGTGCCACAGTCGCACGTTGTTGGGTAACCCCAAATCTCAGGTAACCCCATCTGCTTAGGGCTTCCCTGGAACGGCCCACGCCTAAGCGGAACCGGTTCAGGCATTTCAACTTTGCCCAGTTGTTATCGCCTGGTGGGAGGCTTTTGGCAGCGGGAATGTGCATGGTCGGGCTGTGTGGGTGGTTGTTCAGCTTTTCCTTCCACATTGCGAGGCGGGTTTCAGATGATAAGTGATAAGTGTGTAAAAACATTGTGTAATAACAGAAAAACACAAAATCGGAATTGGACATGAACAGGTTTTTAGTGAATAACAACTTTGAATGCACATAAACAAAACAACATATTCAATATGAACTTTTAGCTATTATACATCTCTCCCGCCCCATGCTGGCTCTCTTTCCTTTCTCCTGGCCTGTGCTTGTGGGGACAGCGAAGTGGTGCTGACTGGAGGGCTTTTTCCTGGAAAGCCTGGTGTGCCATGTGCTTCTGCTGCTGGCTAATACATAATTATTTGTGAATTATAAAACTATTGGTTACAGCAATGTCCAAAAGGTGCTGGAAAACCGTCATGTACCATCTTCTAGTCTTCTGGTGGACTGAATTGGTGCCCAGCATCTGGTCAGAGGTGTTCACTCATCCCATATACTCATTATACTCCCCCACAGCTGTGGGTCTGGGGACAGGGATCTTCTGATAACCATCATCCGTCTTCTGCCAGGGCAACACTGTCTCCCCACTGTACACAGGGTGGACGTTGGTGCAAATGGAGACTTCTCTGGTGTCCATCCACTTCACAAATAAAAGGTCACGGTCCCTGATCCAGCGAATCATACCTCTTGGTGACTTTTTATCAATAGCGTTTTCCTGCGTGGTTGGGACACCAACTCTACCCTGCCTGTATGTTCCACAAGAAGTTGTCACAGTAGACAATGTAGCCATACCCCAGCTAGTTTTTATTGATCAGTGATACCATCACATCATAGGAGATCATTCCCTGATGTAAACTTTGACTTGCCCGTGTACAGCTTGTAATCAATGGTGTAGCCATCAGCGAGTACAAAAAATGTCAGCCCCCACTTGGTGGGCTTGGCCTTCATGTATTGTTTGAAAGCCAGTCGGCCCTTGGTAGCATCCATCCTCTCATCCACTGATATGTGCTGCTTTGGATGGTAAATGTTCATGCAGTGGTTCCTCATGTCCAGGAGAGGTCTGACCCGGTGGAGACAGTCATAGTCCTCTGTTCCCTTTTTTTGGTCATTGGCTGCATCTTCTGCAGGATGTGAAAGTTCCTTGTAATAGCCAGGAACAGTGGCAGGAAAGGGCAAAACATTTTTCCTCCAGAAGTCAGTCATCCTCAGAAAGTTACATACTGTCATGTACAGCAACATACCCAGGTACTTTTCCATTTCTTGTGGTGTAATTTTGTGGTGGAAAATGCATGTATGAATAACTTGCATTTGAAAACAACTAGTAATGATGACTAACCATGGGTTGTTTTCTTCTTGTCCTGTCAAAAGCACGTACATGATAGCGCATGTATGTGCTACTCCATGATGTTGCAAACATAATCAGAGTTGTTATTGTTATTTGTCATTATTAGTGTCAGTGTTAATATTGCATTTCTGCTTAGACTTTCAAATCTATGATAAAATGTTCAGTTAACATCACGTACTGAGGGGTGTTGACGAACGTCTGACAAACGTGCGTCTGGAAATACCAGGCCCATGGAAACAATAAACAGGCCAGATGGTAATCACTCTCGCATACCTCTCCGTGAGGCATGCAAAACACACTAATGGTCAATGACCAAAAACCACTGCTTTTATCTAGTAATGCAAACATTTGTATGTTCAGTTTGTTAGATCACAGTAGCCGCATTCATTCATCCTTTTCATCTCTTGATACCTTGTGGTTGAAGATAATAATCAATAATAATATTAATAATAATAATCACAATAATTATTATTTTATTTTATTTTTATTTGTTACAGGTAACTTAAGGCAGGATTTTTCCTGCATATAAAGAGTAGAATGCCACCTTGTCCAAATCCCCAACCTTTCCCCCACTTCCTTCCTCCAGCAGGCCAATGGAGCCGCTGCCCAAGAAGGATGCGATGCCGATGATGCGGCGGCCAGACGAGTGGAAGGACCCCTGGCGTCGGTCCAAGTCGCCACGGAGACGGCCGCCCATGGGCTCACCGCCACACGGCCGTCGGCGCCACCGGCCCTCGGGCTCCTCTGTGTCTATGTCCCACTCGTCCAGGTGAGTAACACACACACACTCGCTCACTAGGGGTGTAATGGTTCCCCTAGTGAGCGGCGCTCTCAACGTGCATTACTTAATACTAGTGGGGGCACGTCAAACATGTTGTTATGGCGACACCATTCAAATATAACCCTGGCCAGTGCGAGGGGAGCAAAGCCGCCACAGGGCTAAACCTAAACAACAACTAACTAACTTACTAACTCTCCCTACAACCTGCAGCCAACATTTTTCAACCAGGAAATCACTAAAGGCTTGGGTGTGTCTATAGCTTAGAAGATGCGGGGTTTAAATACATGGCTAAGATTAGTGCACTTTATAGTGGTTTACGTTATTGTGGAGCAGCCTCACCAGCCTGAATCAGACTGATTGAGGCTGCATCCCTGTGGTGCATTTAGCGATCAAGCCCACAGGTTAAACCAGCCACCGCTACACACACTCAGGTCAGAGCCCTGACATGTCAGCTTTTACCACCTGCAGGATTCATTGTTCATCCTGTTCATCCTTACAATAAACTGGTTTCAACATCCACCCGTGTCCTGTCCTGCTGGAGAAGCCCTGAACAAGACACTTTTGTTGGCCGGTAGCAAGGGAGGTGAAAGCTGTTAAAAGCTGACATGCCTGGGCTCTGTCCTGAGTGTGTGTGGGGGTGGCTGGTTTAACCTGTGGGCTTGATTGCTAAATGCACCACAGGTGTGCAGCCGCTGACTCAGTCTGACTCAGGCTGGGTGAGGCTGCTTCAAGTTTTCATGTGAAATTTCTTTTTAAAGGAAAGCTATAAAATAGTATAAATAAAGTACCAAATATAGCCTACATAGACTCATATTGGGGCACGGGCAGGGAACGGAGCATTTGATGCAATAGTGACCTACCCTCGGTTTTTAAAGGTCTAATAAAAAATATATAGTACCGAACCAAAAACCGTGAACCGAACGGTGATTTACCTGAACCGTTGCACGCACGTGCGGGGCAACAAAGAAAGAAGCCAGACATGAATGGAACTGAACCTTAAAAATATTACCATATTGATACTTTAGTTTTTGTCATTTTTTTATAATGTATATCTTTTTGTGTGTGTGTGGTGTAGGTCGTCGTCTCGCTCCTCATCTTTCACAGGCTCCGGGTCGTCACACTCCCGCTCGCGATCCTCCTCCTTCAGCTCCTACTCCAGCCACTCCTCCCAGCACAGCTCCTTCAGCGGCAGTCGCTCCAGGTAAACCCCCTCCGTCCCCCCGCGTGGGTAAGATCTTTTTGAATGTCTCGGATCAGACTTGATTTGCACACACTGATGTGAACAAGCACACATCGCAAAGGTGAAGTGCTGCAAAACATCTATGACTGTAATCGCTGTTGTGGAAAATCTTGCTTTGCCAATGATGACACCGTTTGGTTTAGTAGAAATGATAATATGATTTATTGTTTGATTATAAAAAGATTTAAAGTATATACAAAATATTCTGCGCAGAAGGGTCTCACAATCCAACACGCATCTAATGCTGGTCATACGGTGAGAGCCCTGACAAACAGTTTGCATAGGAATATTAAAGTGACAAAGCCACCCCTCCCAGGGGCCGTGGACACCTGCTGATAAGACGTACCAGACACCCGTGAGAAGCCCGTTTGGGCTTCTCACAAGGATACCAGACAACTGTTGTGAGAAGTTGGCCTTCTCACCAAGATACTATTGTAATCAATGAAGGCTGAATCCTTGCCCTTACAGAGTTCTAGGCAATGGAAAAATACAGAAATGCACTATCATGTATGCGCTGTTGTCAATCCACCCCCTGGACCACTCAATACTTTCTTCGGTCTCTGTAAGACTCTTTTTTTCTCAAGTGTTTTGTATAAAGTTTCACTTATCACTACAATCAACCCCAGTGTCAATTTTGAAACCTACCGGCAAGCTATCAATGTTCAATGTGACTGTCCATTCATCATCATTGTGAGGTGTGCTATTAACTGAACCCAGATAATACGGTCCATCTTGTCCCTCACCCTCAGTCACTTTGCTCACCAGCCTGCTTTTACATACACGTTCCCAGTGTCCACTTTTGCCACATTTGTTACACGTTGACTTCCATGCTGGGCACATATCCTGCTGGCTGTGTGGTGTTTTGCCGCACCGCCCGCACGTTCTGCCGTCACGGTCAGCGTCTCGGTGGTGTTTGTCCACTTGCTCGTCTCTCTGTGGGCACCGCCATTCTGACTTGGCACCACTGCTACGTTGTTGTGCTACTTCCTGTACAGCACAAGCCTGCTCTCCTTGCTGGTTGACTTGGGCTTTTACCTCCTCTGACTGCCGCGCCTCCTGCACAGTCATCTCTAGAGTGAGGTTAGGGATCAGCTGTAATCTCTGAGACAGATCCTTGTCCAGAATGCCCACTACGATTCAGTCCCTAATGTGTTTCTCACGGGTTGTGCTCAGACAGCGCATATAGTGCACGGATGAATGTCTCACGCTCTCCCGGGCACTGCACTGTCTGGTTAAAGCAAGCATGTTCATGAATAACGTTGCGTCTTGGGATGAAGTATGCGTCAAATTTCGCCATTACAACATCATACTTTGACTCATCTTCCCCCTCTCCGTAGGTGAAAGAGCTGAGAATGTTCTCCGCTTCCTTTCCGACTGCATACACCAGCGTGCTTACTTGAACTGGGCCGTCCTCTTTGTCCAATTTAGTAGCCATCCTGTACCACGTGAACCGCTTCTTCCAGTCAGTGTCATGGTCGGCGCTGGGTCCTAGCGCGCGCCGACTCGCGACGACCTTAATTGGTTGTTTCCGCCCCCTCACTTCCCGTCTTCCCGACGCACCTGTTCATCATCACCGATCACCTCCTGACATATAAACCCCAGCTTTACACCTGCTCGTCGTCAGAGTGTTTTTTCAGCTACCCGCGGTAACTACTCTCAAGACTCCTCGCTACTTTACAAAGTACTTTGAACGTCAGTGTTATTCGTGTGTCCGTCTGCGTCGAGCTAACCCACTGTGTTCCTGCTTCCCTTCCCGGTGTTCCTGCTCCTGCCTGTCCGTCGCCTCCTGTCCTCGCCTGCCTTCCCTCAACCCCGCTGTCCTGCTCGCATCCCGCCTCCGCCTGCCTGCCGCCGTCCCATCGCTACTCATCCGCTCCCGCTCCCCATCCGATCCGGCTACACTCACCATCATCTGTATTTTCATTCTCTCGGACAATAAACTGGTTTTTCTGTTCAACTCTGTGTCGAGTGTTCTGCTCAGGGGTCCACCCGACCCAGCCCTGACAGAACACTCTGACCACCATGGACCCCGCAGACCCCGACACAGCATTT
>OMKN01054509.1:0-11403 GCA_900302345.1 Melanonus zugmayeri | reverse complement strand
GTCACCAGCTACATCTTTCTCCAGATCCTTCTTGAACACTGGGTGTTAAACCATGGAACACTTTTATATTTATATATTTTAACAAAAGGACAAACATTCCGTAGAACTACGTTTTATTTTTTTTCCACACTAATAATGTTAATAATTAAACATGTAGATGGTAGTACTTACTTTCTCTGTAAACCTGTTTGATCTCTGCCAGTTCTTGGCTGCTCCTGGAGCATACGATCTCAATGAGGGTCTCTTCATCTGTTCCCAGACCCTGGAGAGAAAGATGGATGTTATTATTATACACACCTACGAGGCTAGCCTACACGGATAGCCTACGATACTCAATACTCCACCCGATACATATTTCACCAGCATCTTGCTACTACTCCAACTACTTCTGTTGTATTTTTAGTTAATTGATACAGTAATTCATATAGTTAAAACATAAAAGGTTACATATTTTAAATGTGGAAATATTTTATTTGTTCTATGAGGAATGATCATTTGCAAACAGTGACTAATACAGACCACAAGGTGGCAGTAACGGTCACATGGAAGTGTCTTAAAACCAGGAAAAACTTGAGAGAACTCTCTTTGCTAGCACGTAAAAGTGAGCTGTAAAAACAGTGCAATGCCATGCGTTTGTTAATGTAATGATGTGCAGTTGTGCAGTAAAAGGATCATGATGTTTCGGTCATTTTTTGTAGAAGTTACAGCTAAGTCCCCACATTTTTTTGGTGCCGAAATCTGGGACAAAAGATTAATATTAGACTAGCTTACCAGCTAAAGAAGAACTGGAGAAAATTACAGAGCATTTACAGAGACTGAAGCAAAGGCGCAAGTGTCCGCAAGTTGCTGGAAACACACAAGGATGATGTGAGTTGTGACCGCCTAGGAGAGCTGCTGTTCGTGTTCTCGGTTAAAGAAAAAAATCCCCTGGAATTAGAAAAATGAATTGAAGAGGAGATACCGATGGACGAGCTGGAACCAGACATAGTAAAAACTGTGGATTATCAAGACAACATTAACCTTTGGAAGGCTCGTGCAACAAGGATAATTGAAAGAGAAAGTGAGCGCGGGTGAACGGAGCTCGCTTTGGCTGAGCGATGAGTACACATTCAAGCAGACTGACCAACAGGCCATTAGTAAAGTTACCCAAACTGTACATAAACAAATATGATGCCGAAATATCAATGTGGCACGAATTCTGGGATCAGTTTGAGACTGCTATTCATGAGAATAGAGAGCTGAGCAAAACTGAAAAGTTGACATATCTCAAGTCATATCTCGTGGGTCCAGTAGCAAGAGCACTCACTGGGCTGAAAATAACGGCGAGCAATTATGATGCTACCAAAGACATGCTTAAGGAGAGATTTGGAAGAACAGACCTAGTTGTGAGTGCACACATGGCAAAATTGCTGAACTTGACTCCAGTTTAAAAAAATCTGACATTGTTGCCTTAAGACTGTATGATGAATATGAAGTCCAGATCAGAGGCTTGGAATCCCTAGGAGTGGTCTCAGATACATATGGGGGATTGCTGTGCTCCATATTACTCCAGATAATTCCAGACAACCTTGCTCTTGCTTATACATGAAAAACAGGTTCAGGGCATGAGCTCATTCCTTTCCTACAAGGGGAAGTTGAAAGCAGAGAGCACGCCACGCACTTAACCTAAGCAGAAAACCTTAACAAGGACTCCCAATCCACTTACCAGCACTGTTGTAAACCAGATTCAGAGAGTGGAAGATTCAGAACACCAAACTTGTCATCAGCCGCAGCACTTCACACAAGCAGTTCAAACTCTCCTCAAGGCTGTTTATTCTGTGATAGCACAAGTCATAAATCAGAACTGTGTACAGATAATACAGGCAGCATGCAAAAGGAAAGGTTAAAGAAGATGGGAAGGTGTTTCGTATGGACAATGGTATTCCCACATTTTGTCAAACCAAAGGTGTTTCATGCAGCATGTGTGGACGGAGACACCACCCCACAATGTGCAATAAAAGGGGAACAAACTGAACCCAAAATAGTGCTCAAAAGACAACTGATGCTGTCATCTCTTCTGTGGCTCCCCACACCGTAAAGACAAGCACAGGGAAGCAGAATACAGTTCTTCTGCAAACAGTGACAGTATGGGGAGAGGGAACAAGGAGGAAGGTGTGTTGCCTGATGGATGGAGGAACTCAGCTGAGCTTTGTCCTAGAGAAGCAGTAGTTTGCCAATAGTGAAAAAGAAACTTTAAATCTCCACATCTTTGGCAGTGACACCCCAACAACAATGGAACGCAATGTTGTAAATGTAGTCCTGCAAAATATCAGCAACAAAGAATACAATCTTGAGATTGAAGCTGTTGAAATGCGTGAGCTCTGCCATAATGCAAGTTCCTGGAGAACAAATCCGGCAGCAGCTAGAGAAAAGGGGGCTGCCATCAACAGATGTTTCAGGCAGCAGTGACGAAGAACTGAAGCTGTCAGTATTGATAGTATTGATACTACTGGAAAATAGTGTCTGGCAGATTAGACTATCAGAATCCCTGGTTGCCATAGAAACCATTTTCGGCTGGACAGTGCACGAGTATCTGTCAAGCATGAGTGAAGCTACATGCATGAAGATTGGCGTTGAGGAAGATTTCAAACAAGCTACATGCATTCTGGGAAATAGAGTCCCTAAGCATCTCCAGCAAAGGTGAGGAACGACCGATGACATTGAGGCCCAACAAAACTTTGACAGGTCAGTCAGGTACAGCAAAGGGCGATATTAAGTGGCGTTACTGTGGAAACAAGATGCACCAGAACTCCCAAACAATCCAAAAAAGATTCAAAGAGCTGAAAAGAAAACTAAAAACGGATGTGACGCTGTTCAAGAGTGTCATTCCTGCTTGCTGCTACAATCAGGAACCACTTGGAAAAATACCGAACAAGTCATTCACAGGCCGTTAACACTCTTAATGAATACTCTTTATATGTTGACAACTTTATTGCCAGCTGAAGTGATGTTGAAGATACTTATGCACTAACCACAAGTCCAAGGGAGATCTTGTTCACTGCTAGCATGAACCTCTGTAAGTGGACCACAAATTCCTCTGAACTGAAGGCCAAATGGCTGCAAGGGGATTTTGACTTCACTCTGGAACCTAAAGCAGCTGTGTATTGAAGGTGCTCAGTGTAGTATGGAAACCAGTGACTGATGACTTTTTTTCAAACACAAACATCTAATGGACACTACATTTTCAGAGCAAAGGAGAACACAAAGAGGACTGTCCTGCGTTCCTCAGCTAAAACATTTGACCCCATGGGATTTCTGACACCATTCACAATAAGAGTCAAATGTCTCTTTCAGGATATGTGGCAAAGGGGCATCAGCTGGGACGATAAACTGCCAGATGACCTCTCTCAAAGGTGGCGGCAATGGTATATGGAACTGCTTCAGCTGCATCAGATAATCATTCCCAAGTATATGGTATGGAACTGACAAAGTGGACAAGGCCAAGTTCTTCATGTGTTCAGTGATGCAAGTGAGAAGGCCTACGGTGCAGTAGCGTATCTCCAAGGACAGACAGCTCAGGGAAAACCTGTAACCAGACTACTCATGTCCAAAGCAAGCACCCATTAAGAAACCCACCCTGCCACGTCTTGAGTTAATGGGGAGTCTGGTTGCAGCTAGAATGGTAAACAACCTGCTAAAGGCAATGAACATGTAGCCAATCCAAATCCGCATGTGGGTCAGATTCCATGACAGTCATCCAGTGGATTTGAAGCTCAGCACAGAGATGGAAAGTTTGTTGCTAACAGAGTGATGGAGATACAGTCATTGGTCACATTGTACATTGGGAATGGTTTAGTCTGTGTGGAAGGGAGGCTGCAACATTCAGACTTGAGTTTCAGTGAGCAGCATCCATTGATCTTGCCTTTCAATCATAGACTGTATGAAATGCTGATCAAACACAGTCATGACCAAGTGATGCACTCAGGTATGAGAGACACTCTCTAGGGCAACTAAGAGGTTGTCTATTCAGACAATGCCAGAACTTTCAAACAAGCTATCAAACAAGCTATCTGTCTGTATATATTATATTAAGTAGGCCTATACCAAATATAATAATGTCTCTCAAACAAATATGTCTCTCAAATTGTACAATATATAGGCCTAACACTAAATACAATAACTGTGTATTGTTGTGTCTGAGACACATTGCCAGTAGAGTATGGCTAGAGTTCTCAACAGCTTGATTCGTTATTATTTGTTTGTTCCTATAACTATATAATTAAAAAGGTTAATGAAGGTTTAGATAGACTTTTTGATATTTTTGATAGGTTTTGATATTCAACATAATATCAAGGACATCGCGTGGCACTCAGGGAAATATGTGTGACGTTGTCCAATTTGTAAACAAGACTAATCTGAAATAAATCGGCTCTCAATGAGCTTTGAGATCAGGAAGCAAAAAAGGGGAATATTGAACATCAAACTGAATTCATCATCGCGGATATAATTGTGTGTTCTGTCTGTCTGAAACAAACCAAATATATGAAATGTCTCTTAAACTAATCAATCACATTTTACGATTGGCTATAATATAAAACTAAACACAATATGTGTGTGTGTGTTGTTGTGTCGGACACACATCGCCATACATGCAGAGTACAGTTCTCAACTGCATGATTCGTTATTATTTGTTCTTTCATATAATTATATAATTAAAAAGCTTCATGTCATTGTTGCCATTATTATTATATCCTATCTTATTTCCTACTAAACAATGTAGACATTTCCTTGTGTAACCCCTCAAACGAAAAACACTACAGCCATTTTGTCTGGGGCATAATATCTAGTAAACCTGGTGGCCTAATAGGCTGCATCGCTATGTGACTTATAGTTCTGATCCTAACTGATATCTTGATCAATACATAGAGACATCTTCCACATGCAAGACGCAGAGTAGAAGTTACAGCTAAGTCCCTACAACCCCTACTAATCCATAAAGCATAAGTGTGTGTGTGTCCTGTGCCTGTGTTGTGTAGCCTACGACTGCGCTGCTACCAGGTCTCTCTTGTAAAAGAGGTGCACAACCTCAAAGAGACTTACCTGAATAAATACAATTTAAATTTTAAAAGTGTGACTTTAAAAGGTGTTTATTATGTGGTGCTCATGTCTTCCTCCCACGGGAAGGCTGCTCCCCCTGGAGGTGAGGTGGGGGAGAGCAGGTCTTTTATTTTTTTTTATGTTTTATTGAAAGATTTGTGTTTACAAAACCAAATAGGACATTAAGATGTTAGCAAGACATCATCGCACATAATATACAAACAAAAGCAAACTGAACATTCAATATACATCCATACATTTATATAAAGACACAAACAAAAATAATAATACATACAAATAAAAAAACGAGAGAGGTCTCTGACCTTCATGGAAGCTTTGAGTTCTGCTGCATCGTACTGGGCGGGGCTCTTCATCAGACCCAGCATCACGGCCTCCACTGAGCCAGAGAGCGCCCCCTTCAGGGCAGCGGACATATCCTGAGAACACATGTAGATGAGTTAACCACCAAGACACACATGAACAGATGAATTAACCACCAAAACATACGTGAACAGATGAATTAACAACCAATACACACGTGAATGGATGAATTAACAACCAATACACACGTGAACGGATGAATTAACCACCAATACACACGGTGGTTGAACGGATGAATTACCAAAACAGAGCTGTTTTTAGTTTTAATTTGACAATGTAAGATAGTAACCAGCTTCCACAGACATGACAGAATATTACAGAATATTTACATAAATGTATTCAAACGTTTGAATACATTTATGTAAATAAATGAAAAAAAAAAATTCTTTCATATATCAAGTTATATTCTTAGCACTTAATGTGCAGCCAGCTCTTACATCTAGAATCTAGAATATTTTGTTGTGTTGTTGGGGAAAAATGCCAAACAAACCTTTTTGGCGATCTTCTCATACTCAAATGCAATGTATGCCCTCTGTTCGTAACTTCTCCTCGTCAGGATGTCAATGATGGTTTGTTCATCCACACCTGAAAACACAACAGACAAGAGAACTGTTACATGTCTGCCCGGAAATGTGATAATTTTGTGTATATTGTGTTGCTAGGCATTACAACAAAGACTCCCCACCATAGATCAGCTGAATTCATAGAGACGGTAGATAAAATAGAATAGAAAGAGTGTTGATAAAGTGTAGGACTTTCCATCACAGATGACCTATAACCTTTTGTATTTCATCAATTGATCATCATCATTTCACTGTTTAATGCATAGTATTTTGCTAAGTATGGTGTTCCTGTTATGAATATGTTCAGGTTTGATTCCTTCATGGTCATTATTGTCAGTGAACTTGGGCTCCAGTGGGTTTTCCTGGGCATGTTGTGGTTCTGAGCCCAGACAGGAAAGTGACTCAGTTTAACCACACAGCCTGAATCTGGCCAGCTGCCACTACTGAAGATTTCCACCCACAAAGTGTGAGACAGTAAGCAAAGTCACAGACAGCAAAGAACCACTGGATCCAAATGTAGCTAATGCTAAGACACCTCCTTTAAATGAAATATTGAAATACTGACTTTGTTTTTTGCAATGCACCAACCGACTTGGTGACGTAACCTAACCTGATGTTACGCAATCAAAAGGTAAAAAATATGTAAGCGTCTCTCTTACCCTTTGTTTTGATGGCGGTCTCAATCCTGCCAGCGTCTCTGGATGGGTCAAAGTCCCCAACAGGAAGCACGGTGGGGAATGTTGGCTCTTTCTCCTAAGGGGAAGGTGGGGTTAGGGTTAGGGTGTGGATTAGGATGAGGGTGGGGTTAGGGTTAGGATTCTAACCCATAGATGACTTGATTGCATGATGGGATGCATTGAATTGAATCCATTTCGATTCAGATGACATAATGGTCAACATAATCACTGAAAGGGCAAAATGAACACTAAGTTGACTAAACTAATGGTATAGCGTTAAATGTAGCCTTGTATTCTTCAACTCTTCAAAGAATGTCTTGCAGGCTCACTTTTCACATATCGCTTAACTGTGTAGTGATGGCGATCGAGATCCAGTTCTGGTACCAAGTTAGATGCACTGTTGTAGAACTGTTACACTAGAGTCTCAGACTCATTGTTCTGTTAAACTATTGTTGGGAGATGTTGATGCAAAGTGATTCTTTAAAAAGTATATATTAGTCCAAGGTTCTTGGTTTAATATAAATTCACAAATATAAAAAAGACCCTTGAAGCAAGATTATTGCCAAAGTATGCATACATTTTTAGGAACCGTAAAATATAGGAGGACTAGAACTAGGACTAGGACTAGGGCTCGAACAGAGTTTGGGAAAAAGGTGTTTTAATTTTCGGCTCCGGCATGGAACAAGCTCCAGATAGATTTTAAATGACAGGAACTCATGAAAGTCATTAAATGACTTTAAAGCAAAAGTTAAAGTAAAGGAGGAAAATTAAAGTATTGTTTGTAAATTATTTGACCCCTAGTTCTTATCACAGCTTTCAATTGTTTCATTTTATGTGGAATCTGAAAATGTTTTTTAAACTAGTTTCTGTTATATGTTGTAACTATGTTTGAAAGGTGTATGCTGCTGTCTTGGCCAGGTCACTCTTGCAAAATACATTTTTAATCTCAATGAGACCAACCTGGTTAAACAAAGGTTGAATAAAAATAAAAGTTCCTGTATGTGTTTGTTGTATGTATACATGTACAGGTATGTATGTGTTTTTTATCAACATCATCTGCTTTAGCCAAGTCATGAAATCTGTTTAGCCTGAGTACTCACCCCAGTATGGGTCAACGTCAGTTGCTTCAGAAATTCAGAAACCAATGCCATTGTGAATGATCTGTCAACATTTCAGAAGTTTCTTTTATTGAATGTGCTTCAACTCACAAAGGAATGTTTTTACATTTCATAACCTACATGTTTTTACACATAGGATATCAAACATATATATATATAAAAATGCATATACATATGTTACTACTATACTTCAACTTGAACCCACTACTATGAAAGCCTCAGAACAGAATAGCAATAGATGACTATGCAAGGATTTCACCATTCAATGCGTCCTAACCTTTGACCTTGTTATGTAAGGGGGTGGGGGGCAGGATGTCACCCAGATATTATACCTTAAGTTCAGAGTAATCAGTCATGAAGCTCTGAATCACTCCCATCCTGTCTGTGTCAGTGCTGTTACACTACTCCACCCCCACTTCAACTCTACTACACTCTCTTCGCACTCAACTTAACACTGAATTATTTTACAGACCTCTATTTCCCACCCCAGTTCCACTGTGTATATCTTCCCAGGAATGATAATGAATATATGATAGATAATGAATATATGATTACAGAGCAAGACTGCAGAAACATTTGCTCTGCCACTCCCTGTACCAGTACTCAACCCTAATTCACACAGTACCACGGTTCCATGGTACTATGGAAACTCAGCAATATTGCATCAAGATCTTAGTAATTTGTTGGAAAATATATACACACACACATTCTGGTCTTACCTTTCTTGAGCAGGTCTAAGTGACGCAGTGGAGAGAGACAGAGGTTCCACTGTGAAGCGGGTCCAGGGTGTGGTGGTTAAATAGCAGCCCTGTCGACTCAAACTGCTCCCAGTCCAACTCCGGCACTCCCTTCACATCACCCCCCCGCTCTCTCCTATGCCTGTTGTTCTTCACATCATATCACTCCCCCCCTGTTGTGGGAGTGGTGAGTGGCTCCCTGGACAAGCCCATACCTACTGAAGGAATGCACTGTTGCATAACAACACGTCCTTATGATGGCATTTCACAGAACCTCGGTTGAACATATTTGATTGTGTGCCACCTGGCATTGTGAGGGGGAGCTAAATGGGCTAAAGCCCATATGCTACAGAGTTAGCATGGTGCTAACACAGTGCTGTGCTCCACAGGACCACGCTGAGGCTATGATAGTGAGATAAACGGGTCTGTTACAGACCAACAGTAGAGTCAATATTTGCATTCATTACTTCATTACCACTACTAGTTAGTAGTATTCACTTTGGTAAAGGTTTACACAGAAAGGCAATGTAAAGGTGTATTTTTGATCCAACACTAAATAATCATGTTTATGTTGAATTCCATGGTGCAAGGTCCGAGGTACATTACAAGTTACTGGTTTTTGTTAGTAAATTAAATATGTGCCAAAATATGGTATGATTAATGTATTACACCATATGCAATTAGATATGTTAACAATATGCTTATATGTGTAATATGTTTATTGGTAACATATGTTTCTTATGTTTCTGCTGCTTTTTTTGGACCCTAGAGACTCCATTCAAAGTTTAAACTGTTCAGCTTGTATTGGAATCAAATTTCTTATATAAATATATACAACCTTTTAAAATATTAAACTTTTAAAAAATGTAATGGGAGTCAATGGGTGCACAGCCTACCATTTCCGTGAGACTTGAACTACTTCAGACTTCACAACTCAATTTTGAATCTTTAAACTTTGTTCAAACATGTAACAAATCATCACATTTCAACCTTTATACTGACCCAAACAGATTTGACTGACCCATTTCCGTGAGACTAACAAAACTAACAAATCATCATATTTCGACCATATTTTGTTTGCTTAATACCCACTTTGTATATGCTACTTAAAGAAGCTATCTTTTTCACGTCATCTACACAAACAATATGTAATATGAAAGCTTAGACTCCACAGATTTAAAGTTTAAACTGTCACTGTGGTTCTTGTTTTACTGGCATTAAAATAATTCAGCAAATTAATAATCCATCTGCCAGAGGAAGTAAGTCAGATAGGAGGAACAAACTACATGTAATTTGAACTCTGTTCAAACCCCATTCAACCCTTAACATGTTCCAAATAATTGAAAGCCAGCGATCCAGTTTAGTGTCAGGTTTTCAACAGCCAGCATTCACACCGCAATTTCTTCAGAAATTGCCTTTTCTAGTTATAATGTGCTTTCCATGTTTTGTTCCTAAGGCAGTGATATATTATACTAATATAACCACCCTCATCCTGTGTACAGTACATCCAGCATGCATCTCAACATGTTCAAGCATACAAGAACACATTACTGCTCCAATCATTCCCATGACTGATCCTCTGATCAGTGTCAAATACAGCATCATCTATCCATCTATCCATCCATCTTTCATCCATCCCTCTATCATCCATCCATCTTTCATGATGTATGCACCTGCAGCATTTGTGTTCTCATCATTATCATGCTTCTAAAGGCCTCTTTATAACTGACGACACAAATCATTCATTTCAGATCCACCCTTTTGGGTATCACATGCAATTAGTAATAAAATAGTAATAAAAAAGCACATGTGAGTAAGGCGTCGTAGGGTTGGCCAAGACTACATACAACTACGTGGACTCCCATTCTTACTAGTCAAGGTGTGTCTATTGACTCACAGTCCAAAGGTGAGTGTGAGACTGGCGGAGCTCGAGGGTGTGTGTGTGTGTGTGTGTGTGTGTGTTCACCTGGAGTTCACTCATCTCGCCAATTTAATTTTCAACTTCTAACGGAAGTAAAGGGTGAGGATTATCCACTCAAGGTTGTGGCTGACTATACTACAAGCATTCAAGGTTTTTGTTGCCCCAAACACAAAACAGAAAGCAGATCACTATGCAACATGGTTCTATATATCACAGACGTCACAATTACATCACAGCAGAAGCCTGGTGGCAGAAGATAGAGTTGGAGAGTTGGATTAGTCGCATGAAACACGAACAAAATGTGTTTTATATTTTTGTGCCAGAATAGAAAAAGGATTTCATTTTGATTGCACTCTATCCCCAAAGACCCCCTTCAGCTAAACCTGCCCATTTCAGGTAAGGTTTTCTCCAGTAGTTGGCACAAAGGCAAAAATGAATAAAGTAACAATAATAAAGTAATAAAGTAGGTAAGTAAAGTTAGTTACAAAGTAAAAGTTTAATCATTGTTAACTAAAGTTAGCATTACAATGCTAATTCACAATGGGAAACAGGCAGTATTGACTGATGTTAGCAACCTTAGAGCAGATAAACAAACCAAAATGCCTATGGCTATAGCATCAGTTTATAAGGCTGGCATATAATTATGTGTAACCGATAGAAAGTTTATCTCCACTACTAATGGTTCTCCATAATAGGTTTTCCCCCACAACAGTATCAATTAAATGACTAGATAGAGGCTGATGTATAAAAGGTATATCAAAATATGTTTATTTTTACGAGTATTAAAAAGGTAGGCTCGAGGAGGCAATTAAGACCAGAGTCATTTACAGGCACCCCGTACAAGGACAAAACCAGGGCAGCAATCAACCAAGCAAAAAGGTAAGACTTGAGCAGGCTTCTGTGTCAAGGGAAAGGGAGGCCAGTGGTGGC
>OMKN01054508.1:0-12302 GCA_900302345.1 Melanonus zugmayeri | reverse complement strand
ATTTCGCTGGGCATTTTGGCGCAGTTTCCACAAGTACACCTAAATAAGAAGTGACACAATATACACATGGACATATAGGCGTAGCAGACTGGGCTTTTTCGGTAGGGGGGCCTTAAAGAGACAGGAGCTAAAACCAAGCGTTTTAGATGGATGGTGAAAGAGGTGCTGCAGCAATGAACCTTATGAGAATACTAAAGTGTTTTTTGAACATTAAAGCATGTAAACCTATTCTAGTGTAACCCCCAAATGAAATAATTAACCACAAAATGAGCATAATATGACCCCTTTAGTTCTGCACAGACTGCGGCAATTCTTGTCCGTCAAGAACTGAAACTCCCTCCCCTTAGTGATGATTTGTTCTTTAATTAAAACTTTCAATGGGCTGGAGGCCAGACTGATCTGCAGAGATAAACAGACAGAGTGAACTCAAGAGATCAGGATGGTCTAGCAATCCACACCTCTAACACGTCAAATATTTTGCAATGGTGGTTGATTGTCAAATGCATATTTTGTGGGACAATGTGCAAAAAGGATTGAGCAACCCAATATATGGTATGCACTAGCCTTTAAAGTGATGGACAACAGGATCTAAAAATTTAAAATAATAGCATATCACAGAGAGATGTGATATGCTATTAGGGATGTGATATGCTATGGATAACCTATCCTCTCTCCTCAACCTACCTGAGGAGAGAGGATAGGTTGTGTCCGAGCTTTCCGGCCACATACCGGTATGTATGATGAGATGTAATACATCTCTGGATTGAGAAGGGCCAGAAGAAAAAGACCACGCTGCAGGTGAACCAGTGCCACACACATGGCTGCACACTGAAAATGGCTTGTTTATTTCTCACAGGCTCTCCCTTGTGTCCTGACCTGGAAAACAGCATTTGTATTGTGAGATAAATGGGGAATTCATTTCCTCATTTGTAACAACATTTTGTTGTTGTTTCAATGAAAAACAATAAATAAAAGGATTACATAAACGCATAATAATACAAATAAATAACAATATAAAAGAGGTTTTCCATTACTTCTTTGCAGTAGCATAGCCAGGAATTGATTTCAGGGGGGTTTTGATAAAGTTTCAGAAACATCAATTGTAACAGGTTTAGAATATGTAGCTGTATGTAGAAAAAAATATAGATAATAGAAAAGCTACTGTTTTTTCTCCCATTGATTTTATTAATGACAATTTAGAAATGGCATATCTATCTTCTGCTCATCTGTTGGAATTCAGATGTTTATTTACCGTGTTGTTGACACTGCATGCCATCTCCTGTCCCCTCTCCCCTCTCCTCTCCTTGTCTGCTCTCCTCCTTGTCTCCACTCCTCTCCTTTCCTTGTCTCCTAATCTCCTCTCCTCTTCTTTCCTTGTCTCCTCTCCTAAGCAATTACAATCCATATAGTCAGATTGCCACAGAATAATCAGACTATAGGGCCCAGGCCTACAGAGTAAACTACTAAACACTGCATAGTAGCCTACACTGCAATCCCAAAAGCTACGGAAATTGAAAACCATAACACATCTGAGCAATTTGAAAGGAGATTGTGTATTTGAGCCTGATTATTATGCAGCCTTCATAAATCATGTCATTAACGATGGGCTGCATAAAGGCGACAATCACTAGTCGCAACATACCATTATTAATTGCATTATTCTACACCGTGTCTATGAAACCCAATCCATGGCAATATTTCCGTTCTAGAAATACATAAGAAATGGATGGATGAATGTATGGATTCCTTTAATATATCTTAAGTTATCTTGTTCCTGTTATACTGTAATACTGTAATAATCCATTTTCAAGGCTTAATTTCAATTAACGGCATAACATTTGTTGCAATTGGAAATCATAAAAATCATCAACTTTTTCAACAATAACCCATGGTCCATTTTGATTCAAATTAAAAGGAAAAATGAACAAAACAAAAATGCATTTATTTATTCCCGGCTACACTACTGTCTCTTTGTGCTGGCTGAGGTAAAGACAGTAAAGTCCTTTGACAAGCTAGCTCTGTTTAGTGCTTTTTATTTGAGATGGGCATTTACACAATTATACTTTTTATTTTATTTACAGCAATTTTTTTGTAGTGTAGTTTCTCCCCCCTTGTAAGAAAAATATAAACTGCAACATAAATTAAACTATAAAACTAAATATGGCTCCTGCAAGCATCTCTTTTGTTCACATTCATTTGAAATGATGAGTGTGTAAAAGAATAAAACCCATCCCACCAAACACAATCAACACAGATTTATTGGCAAAAAGTTTGGATTACATCCATTATGCTAACAAACCTGGCAACATGTTGATTATTTCTCCTTTCATTAGGTTTATATCCAAAATAAAAAAATCCACCTAGAATCCTAATGCTTGGATTCATTCTAAACGTGATGAATAATTATATATAATATATATAATATATAATGAATGGGTTGCGTTACATTGTTGATGTTTGTACAATTACAAAGCAAAACATTATTAAAAGGCATGTTACCAATTAATTAACTATATTAACAATTATACATGCACATATACAATAGCATTATATAAGTTCTGAACTTTTACCATAAAACATGCAGTTATGTACAACATATGAAAAAAGAGTAAAAATCAACCCTTTAAGGCAATGGGGATCATTCTTTGGTCAAAAAACCTCTCTGCTCCCTCCCTCCCTACATTTCTCCTCTCCAATGGGAGTAGGAGTTCTGCACAACACCACAACCCACAAAATGCAGCACCCCCTGCCAGAAAACCGTTCCAATGTGCCTGACTGCATGGTCTAAAACAATTCCTAATTTTATTTTTTGTAATAATACAATTAAAAAATGTTTAATAAAATAAATATTTGATACATGTCTAGTTCAATTCAGTTCATATTTTATTCTCCCCCAAGGGAAATTCACTTTGCAGCAGGGCATTACAAAAACAAATTTGATACATAAAATGCTAGAAGGATAAAAAACACAAATGTATAAAAACATAAGAGACAGATGACAGTGGTAGGAGCAGTAGTGTGACATGAGCCAAGTGTACAAAATAAAATGCAAGATTCTAATTATTCTCTATTCCTCTGGTGTATATGTCGCCCTTTAGAAGTGTGCACTCTTTCTTCTCTGCTCCAGCACCCATCCGTAGGGATTCATGTCCAGTTTTAACATGTTCAGCACCCAAGGGTCCTGCTGTGCCCCTTTAATGAATTCATCTATATTAATATGACCTGTAGCAAAACAATTGAATCTAGTTCAAACTAGCCTATCTTCAGTTGCTCCTTTGACTCTTCCTGCGATTGTTCTATCATAGAACAATTCCTTACCATCTCCGTCAGTATCTACAGCCTCCAATATCCGATTCACCACCTCAACCACCGTTAGCTGGCTGTCATTCATGTCCTTCTTTGTGCTTTTGTTTATTCGATAGATGCTCTAGGGAGAGGGAGGACAGGTATTATTATTATTATTATTATTATTATCCATGGGCATAGGAATCACTAGGGACGGAGTGGGGGGATTCGATAGATGCTCTAGAGAGAGGGAGGGGAGGTTTTATTATTATTATTATTATTATTATTATTATTATTATTATTATCCATGGGACATGTCCCCCCCCACTTTTACAAATCCTGCAAGTAAACATTACATTTTACTTAACATTCTCATGGCCTATTATATAAATAAATACATCTAAATAAATATATATTCTTGGTGGTTTTCATGGCTAAGCACTTAGAATTAGATCAAATGTACGTTTATAATCAACTTTTAACCTAAATATAAGCAGTTCTGTTGTAATATTTGTAAGCCCTTCATGTATTAAAACAGGCTCAGGTTCAGTAACAGTACTTTTATGTAACAGAGCCTTTACACAGAGGCGTCATCGTAGGACAAACACAGGTGTCACTCATAATGGGTCTGCTCCTTAGTAGACTTATCTTCACTAGTTTAGTCTTCTACCCCGTGTTACTTATATGATAACTTGACCCTTGGCCATCCCTCTATTCACCTTCAATACCTCCTATATCTTAGTTAGCATTTGAACTCTGAATGGACTTACATCAATAATGGAACGTAGCTCGCTCCTGTCCACGTAGCCATTGCTGTCTTTGTCGTACACTTTGAACGACCAGCGCAACTTGTGCTCAAGGTCTCCCTGAAAAAACAGATTCAACGCTGCTACAAACTCCAAGAAATCAATGAATGGTATAATCCTGTAGATGAAGAAGATGTTGGTCATACAATTGGATTGCCATGGTTCCTAGTAAGAAAAGATGGTAAGATGTAGCTACACAGACACTTTCTCACCCCATTTCTGTCAAACGCTCGAAACATGGCCTCCGCGTGATCCGACACCTCTCCCGTTGGGTCCACTCCCGAAAACCTCTTGAACTCATGCAGGAACAGAACTCCGCTGGGACACTCCACAACAAACTTCTTGTACATATCCTGAAGCGCCTTGACATCGATCTCCTCATCGCTCTTCTCTGTTGTGGAGGATGGTGGATCTGACCCATGGTTGAGATGACTTAAAAAAAACATGGAGAAAAGATGTTGAATTAAGTATCTGACTCGTAAAGCCAGCGGTGCAAAGAGGTTCTGTTATAGCCTTGTATCCGTGGGTCACTCCTACTGTGAACACACTGCTGGTGGTGATTAGCATGGCCTCAGGATTAGGCTACTATTGACTACTTTGGCAGCGTTTCCTTCTCCTGGTTAACCTAACTCGCCCCCTACCAGAGCACCAGGGCTTAGGGTGCATCTCATTTACAGTGTGACCACTTCAAGTAATAAAACAGCCTAAAACATTTTGACATCATTCTAAAACGTCTATTGGTGATGTACAACACACCAATGTCCTATTTTTCCGATATGTGTAATATTGTACTTTCGTCTAATATTGTCTATCGTTATTTGCAATTTGACTCTCGTGTCAGGCTTCCCACGATCTGCTCCAGTCTGCTATTTTCCTACGTTACCCAGAATGACTTTCACTACCCCCTCTCAACATAAGGAGGCAACAGTCTGTAAATTGTACATTTATAAATTTAATAAATTAATCAAAGGTATTATAATGATATGCATTAAGCTTTATTATTGATTGTAAAAGCTAGCTAGACATTTGGCAGTATGCATAATATGCCACACGGGCGAAATGTCGAAACCTAGATGTATCTGGGCCCCCCCGCTGCCAGAACAGACCAACTCGGCCAGGTTAACAGTGACTACCAGGCCGTCACTGCCAGGCGTTTCCTCCTTGAATGAGGCCTTGGCAGCTGTACAGAGATCATGGCCACACCCCAAGCCCGCAAAGCCGAAGTGCATTCTGGATTTACAAGGCTGCTGGCAAAAATGTGGGTGTCCTCTTACAAAAATACTGATTTCTCGCTATAGGAACATTGCAAAAAGTTGTTGTCCCCTGAGTTGTTATATGGGAATGGAACTAATATCTGATACTTATGGTTGATGCTACAGCGATTTGAAGACATACTCTCCTATTAAACCCCATTGTAACTACTGCAGCAATGTCTTGTGTGATGTAGTAGTGTCTACAGAAATTAAGTTACTACACAAAATGGTAAAATAGGACCTGGGGTGCGTTTTATAACAATGTCAAAGTGTTTTAGGCTGTATTATTCCTTTAACCTGACAGCAAACAAGGGGCACTTGTTTGTCTAGTACTATTAGGGCTGCATGATTATGACAAAAAGGATAATTGCAATTATTTTGCCTGATATTGTGAATCCTCAGACCGTGCATGGGCACATGAGATTCGAACGGCAATGCCTGTGATTTGTTAAGAACAGTTATTGCCGCTCTTTGCAACTGTAACTGCAACGGTTTGCAATTAGATTTGAATGTAACCTGTACGAAATCAGATATTTCTTTATTTTTTCAGATGTAGCTTATTGTAGAGGCCAACATCATCATTTCTATTCATGTGCAATTCATTGTGCAGCCGTAAGTACTTGTATGATTGACAATGTGATGAAGGGCTGTAAATAAGCAAACTTCAACCAAGATTCTCAATGAGGGTTTTGTGTTTAAGAGAAACTCCATTGATGTCAACAGATTAATAATGAGGAGATAACGGATACAAATATTGAAGAAAGACGTATGAATGTATTTCATTGTATGAATGTGGTTTTTAAACCATAGTTTCTATGACAACTAAACCGTCTGTGAAAATGATTGTGGTGTTGTGTATGAGATATCTTGACAGTTGGAGTTCATGGTCCTCCCTCTGTTTGATTGGTGAAATGCTTATGCTCAGTAATAGCAGCAACATTGTGGCAATAATGTAGTTGAGAGGCGCTTCCAGTGTTCTTCAGTGCATCTTGGTGAGGATATGGGTATATAGTTAGGCATTTCTTGGGAAGAAAAATAAAATGTAATTCTTACTGTGTGAAGAGTGTTGCAATATGTATCTGTGCCCTGATTAATTAATGCTTGTACAACCACAAGCACACAGAAGACTATATATGTTGTATGAATGTTGTACTGATACAATATACAGTATCTCCGATCAGTCTGAATATATATGTCCATAATCAGTCTGTTTTGTTTTGTAAGAAGATTCTTGCCTACATCCAATTATCCAGAGTCGTACCAATCTCTCTTAATTCGATTGCATTAGCTTTTAGGATAATCAATTAGAGACCAAATCTTACACAACACAAACCTGGCTGCTCAACCATTTACAGAACCAGCAATGGAAAAATGACACCTCTTTGTTCCAGAAGTTTAATATATTATGTATCAGTATACAGTTTAAATAATAGTAAATGAAACAACGTTCATCGTTTCGTTTTATCAAGACGATATTGACCAATTCCTAATCTACAAAGACTGCTTGCTCACTTCTATTCAACACAAAGTTTTATTTAACTTTAAGAAGTTAGTTTAAAGGATAACTTCGGACCCCATTTTCCCATCATTTGAGGTCTAACTGACTAATGTGGACAACAATTTTAAAAATTGGTCCAGAATTGAGCGACAACACAGCCGCGAAACGTCTGCATTGTAACCCTTTAGGGCAATTGCGCCCGTCAATGTGCGTCCTCTAAAAGTGCTTTGCCACTGACAGGCTCAGAAGTGTTTGACAACATTATGAAATGATTCCTACAGAGAAATACAACTTTTTTCTTTAGCTTTCGCTTGATCCGGAGTCTGTTTGTTATTGTGTCTAACCAAGTCTCTCTCGAGGAGAGAGTTTAAATCTTGTGAGAGTTGTTGCAGGGAGAGAACGGTGGAAATATGAGAAAGAGTTGGTGAGAGGAGTGCCGGCAAGAGTTTGTTGTGTTGGACTACAGAAAGTCAATAACAGACCCCGGATCATGCGAAAGGTAAAGGAAAAAGTTGTATTTCTCTGTAGGGATCAATTCCATAATGCTGTCAAACACTTCTGAGCCCGTCAGTGGCAAAAACAAGCACTTTTAGAGGACGTACATTGACGGCACAATTGCCCTAAAGGGTTACACTGCAGACGTTTTGTGGCTGCGTTCTCGATCAATACTGGACCAATGTTGTCCGCATTAGACCCCAAATAATGGGAAAATGGGGTCCAGGTTGAAAAATCCAGAAGTTATCCTTTAAGAAATGGAATAGGCTAACATGAATTTAACTCACAAAGAGTAAAACCATTATTGTTTGTGGTTAACCGTATCCATTGCTGACAAGGCTTTGGTACCTTTTTATCCTTTTAAGTCTTGGCAGCTGTGTGTTGTTGGCCACAAAACACACCGTTTGTGCCAGTAAAGCTAATCAGATACACTGAAGAGTGAAGGAAGTTGGTGGAGGAGGGGTGTAAAAACACGGGTGATTTGACTTCTCAGGACACCTTTCAGACACGCAACCTTTTCATTTTCCTACTCACGTTTTCCACAAACACAAATTTTTGCTTTAGAAAAGAATATGACAGAACAACAGACCCTGAATAATCAATATACATCCTATCTGGGTCTTTTCGAGTACATATAGTCCTTCAATATCCATATCCATAATTCACTCATTAAAAGGTGCTGTAGTAAGATTTATGAGCTATAATTTGAGTGTAATTTGTGAGAAATGTCATAGCCATCCGTCAGCTATTAGTGAGTGAAATGCTCTGTGAGATTGTTTTTGTTTTTTTTACAATATATTTATTGGATTTTCTTATTTTTCCACAAGAACAATAACAATAATAAGGCAAACATTTAAGTAATAAAAGAAAGAAAGAAACAAACAAACAAACAAAAACAGCTAAGATTAGCAAACACAGGAGGTTACAGGAAATAGCCTATAATACAGGCAAGTCACAGGATACAAGAGTTCAGGTACAGGAGACTCCTTGTAAAATAATGGAAGAAAAATCAGGTCCAAGATGATTCAGATAGGGCTGCCTTTGTAGAACTGATCTGTTTTGGTGTGTAACATACTGCTAAGATATTTCAAAGGAACCAGCGCTCAGATATAACTTTGCACCAGTCCTTAACACAAGGGCCCTTTTCCCTAGTCCATTGTAATAATGTATTTTTTTCTAGCAGCAACGTTATATAGCCTTTTGCTAGCTATAGTAGTTCTATTTCCACTTGGGATGCCCAAAAACAATGACATTGGATCCATTTCTAAATCTTTGTCAAATAGAACCTTTTCCATTTCGCTCAATATTTCAGACCAATACATCTGTAATTTACGACATGACCATCGGAAATGGGTTAAGCTACCTATTTCAGTTTTACATTTGAGACGCAGAAGAGAAAGTGAGGGGTTAAAATAATGCCTGCGATTAGGGGATATATGTATTCTGTGTATAATTCTAAACTGGATTGCCTTTGTGCGAGTATAGATGGATATCTTTTTGGCATAACTCCAAATATCCTCCCATGTCTCCCCATCAATAGTCACTGACAATTCCTTATCCACACACATTTAACCCTCTGTGTATTGGTAGGAGACATGACACACATTACATCATAGAGCAAACTACGAGATACCTTCCCTGATTGTTGAAACAGTATTTTCTCAATAGCAGATATCTCAGGGTGATCTATAAGGGGTTGCACTCTTAGGTATATAGTGCCTTATTTGTAAGAAACTAAAAAAATGTTGTCTTGTTTTGGGAGCTATCATTTCTGTATCATTTGTTCAAATGACATTAGACTATTATTCGAAAATAAGGGCGTTCTCACATTAGGTGCGATTGATTCGGACCTTGCATTAGTACACTTGCGTTTCTACAGTAGGTGGCGGTATGCACATAGTCGATCTGTGGCCATGATCAGTGACCATGGTCGCAAATTGATTTGTGACCAGAATATGATATGATCAACCGTCTTTCTCTTTCTTCTTTCAAGTTTCCCCCATCAAATTCAGTGGAAAAATAAGATGTAAAGGTATTATCTTTAAGAGTAATAGTGTTAAGTCTCCACTCCACTTGAGCTTTAAGCTTTATATGGTCAGATATAATTATACTGTAATTCAGTTCTGGGTAGAAAAAAAAATTCTAATCTGACACCCATGAGGTGCAGAAAAGAAAGTAGGCTATACTCTTTGTTAGAGGGGTGAAGTCTTCTCCATACATCAAATCCAAGATCTTCACAAATGGCACGAAGGGAATTTGCTTGGGGAGAAAGAGCCCTAGTGCGACGAGGAAATCTATCTATAAGTGGGTTTAAAATACCACCCACAATTACTGTATCGGCTGTCATTTCTGTAAGGTCCAAAAACACTTTAGTAAGAAAATGTAATGGGTGAGCCGGTGGATAATAAACGTTAATTATTAGAATATCATGCCCTCGTAGGCTACCGTTAATTATAACATAATTGCTATTTTTATCTTTAACACAATTAAGCACCTTAAAAGGCACAGGAATGCACTTAGGGTGAAAAAGGAGAGTTACCCAAAGTCGAAAAAACTAAAATTGCAACGGTGTACAGTATAGGCAATATCATAACCATAGGCGGATTATGAGGCAATGGGCCCCTGTTCAGTGTCTTCTAATTGTCCTGTTCCTAACTCTATTTGTATACACAAGGCTAGTAGTTTATGAACAAATATTTTCTATTCATTTGTTCCAAGTGAATCTGCAAATAGCTGTATTTTAATCAATTTATTGTATTTGATGAGTTTATATTATAAATAAATTGCAAACTACTGTTTAAAAGGTGAGGTCCCTTAGTCTCATCACTCATCAGAGAGGTGAAAAATTACCTGGTCCCATTTTTAACAAACGTTAGTTTATATTAAAAAACATATTTGGATATAGCCTACACATACAGTAGATTTTAAAACAAACAACAAACAGCGTGGTTGACAGCCCTGACATTTGTGCATCTTCTCTGTTGCTCGTCTGGGATCCCTAGCAGGGATGGCTTGGGACGACCAATCAACAGGTTTATGTGGGGATTTGTGCTGACCCAGAAAGTTCAACCAAGCGAGTCCACAAATGTCACGGCACCCTGCGGTGTGTCAAACCTCTTCTCTGTACCGCTGGCCGATGGGATACATCAGTGCGTACATCAAAGGCCTTGCGTTTCTTGACCAATAATCATTGAAGAAAGAACAGAATATCTGTTTTGGTTGACTGAGCCTGCCTTTGTATGAGACAATTTAGATTTTAGACCGCTCCTCATTTCTGACCGGGACATCTTTTCCCTGATTAGTTCGGGGGAATCCATGAATGAACGGGGATGATCATGTGGAAGTAGCTAGTGAACTTAGTGTGTGAAAAGTTATCAAAGTGTGAAATGTTATCAAGACATAAGTTGGCTTCCATACAGTTTCCTGAGGTCACTGCATCCAGTGGTCGTTGTAGGAACTGCATTGGCTTCAACAGTCAGATGTGGTGGTGCTGGATGTTCATACGCTGAGAAGCACCAAGGAGCACGCCTATAATGATGTTATACCTGCACTGAAGTGGAAAGGGATTGCAGACACATTTTTGTTGGAACATAGTGCAGATTGTAGTGTAGTGGACTACGCGGACACACACACATTTGATTAATGTAGCTTTATTAAACCACATATCTTGCTGCTCTCTATGTTGCTCTATAGTGATGGTTGCATCATAGATAAGCTCTCTCCCCAGGGTATGAAGGCTCCACCAGAACAACACACCAGTATGTTGTTAACCACCATAAACAAAGCATAAGCAAGAACATGAATGAATGTAGGTTGTCAGTATGAAGTGAAATGAATAGGTGAGTGGAGGGTGTGTAATCAGTAACAGAATCCTGAAAAGGACCCTGCCTGTTTTTAAGTCTCCACTTGGTGGTGATAAAACATTACAAAGAATGCGACATAAAACGCATTAACAACGCACCCTACACAACACGCAACACACAACACACATCATTGAAATAATCTCAGGACCCTCACAACACACACATCTTTTTATCCCCCTTTTCCATCCACGTGATTGGTTCTGGAAGTACTGCAAAATTATAAAAGATTGTCTGGGAAGTCCTTTGAGATGATGCAAAGAGAAAATCTTAACATCAAAAGCAAGGAGTTGCTTGATTTCGTTTAAAAAATGTTTTTACAGAGATTACACAGTGTGATGTTTAAAAGAGATTAACAAATGATCAAATCACAAATAAATCCCATATGAATATTGATCTATTATATGATGATTGATGATGAAATGATATTTTAAAACAATTCATGGCATTTTGAAGGCATGCTATGCCCATTTGAATCCCATTAGAATCGGAACATTCCAGATTCCCTTTGTAAGGTAAGATCAGGTCTGCCCAGGAGGGTGGTTATTTTTGTCTATTCAAGAAGGCTTTCATTGGCTTTCAAAAGAAGATCAGTGTTTTCTTCCGTTGGAAGCATATTTTTAGATTTGAATTTTCATTCTACACATTCAAATGTCACAGCGACTCAAAGCTTTAGCGAAAATGCATGAAAAGGCATCTTATTGAAAAAGTTGAGATCAAAAGAAAAAAACGCTTTTTAGACTGAATGGCCCATAATAGCCTGCATGCAAACACACGCCTACACACGCACACACACACACACACACACACATGCAAACAAACACACATACACACACATGCAAACACACACATACACACAAATGTGAAGACACACACACATACGCATGCAAACACACATACACACAAATGTGAAGACACACACACACACACACACACACACATGCATACACACACATACACACAAATGTGAAGACTCACACACATGCACACACACACACACTCATGCAAACACACACATACACACAAATGTGAAGACTCACATACATGCACACACACACACACAGTCACACTGACACACACACACACACAGTCACACTGACACACA
>OMKN01054507.1:0-12988 GCA_900302345.1 Melanonus zugmayeri | reverse complement strand
GACCCAGAGGACCTGAAGGAGGACACTGGAGACTCAAAGCATCACCAGCAGGTCTTCAAACGCAACATTGAGATTGCGAAGCAGCGCTTTAACCAGACAGGAGGTCAGTTTATATCTAATGTCTAACCCAGTGGTTCTCAACCTTTTTACACCAAGTACCACCTGACAAAATAGTTGGTTCTCCAAGTACCACAAGTGCCACGTTGGGGTGACGGGGCGCCCCGCCAACATAATGGTAGGGGAAACACTGGTATTCAAGTGTTACCATTTAGTGCATTAGTAGCTACAGAACATGTACTGTGCCGTGTAAACTGTACTGTATCACATAGCGTTTCAGACACACAAACTTTTCAACTTTCAAACTTGTTTTGTTCCTAACAGTCCGCGATTTACAGAGATACTAAACTTTCATATGAGTATATCTTTCTACAAGCAGTACAAACGGCTAAGCGAACAAAAACAATATATACTTTACCGATTCGCGAAGTCAACAAAGGGTGTTTTATTGAGGATATCTCAAGTTAGCGTGGTTGTAGGACTAAATGCAGCGGCTAGTTTTGTTCGTTGGACCCTTGCCTTGAACTGGATACCAGGATTATCGTAATCGATGATGTTGATCGACTCCCAGATCACATGAAAGGTAGGAAGCGCAGATCTTCTCTCGGTTTGTTTTGAGTGCACTCTTCTCACAAAGGCTGTGTTTGCTCTCGCTGTGTGTGTGTGGTGTCAGATCGGTTGGTTGCGTTCGGGAGACTCGCAGCTTTCAAACGAGGTGTAGCCTGAACAGATCCGGTGAGAATTCACCATATTGATGAGGAATGAATGACGAATGAATATTCATTTTGCCGGAAACGGCCCGCCGGCGGGCCGTGGCTAAACAGGTTAAAGGTGGTGGACTGTAACCTGTAAAATCCATAGATTTAGGAGGTCCCCTAGTGGCCGTTAGCTGTAAAAACCCATAATTAGCCGCACCGTTATATAAGCCGCAGGGTCGAAAAATGGGGGAAAATAGTCAATATAGTCCGAAAATTCCAGTAATCGTGCACGCGCAACAGGTAGTGTCCGTCAGAAACAACGTCAGAAACTAAAATGTATTTTGTTTCTAAATCTAAAAACAACAAAACTTATTTTAAACCCCAATTTCAATTATCTCAAGCTTATTTTCATTCGTAGTAGTATTTTGATAGTATTACTGTACATGTTTTATAACTGATTTTATTGGTACTCGGGATCCCTCCGAGTACCACCAGCAGGGGCCTGGTCTAGTACACACTTTCTACCGCACAGACGCGCATGTGTCGTGCGAGTTGAGCTTCTTCACTGTCATTTTTTCCATCTGCTTAAATCATACATAAACCTAACTGCAGTGAACGCAAAAAGAGAGGAGAAAATAAGAAGGTGCGATGTGTCCTTTCAGAGCGAAGGCGCTCCACCCCCGCTCCCAAGGAGGAGGAGAAGGTCAACGAGGAGCAGTGGCCCCTCAAGGAGGTGGTGTTTGTGGAGGACGTCAAAAACGTCCCTGTAGGAAAGGTGAGTGAGCGGACGCCAGCGCGGTATCTACACAGCTCTGGCACGGCACACTCTCAATATACTCAGGATGTTGTTTTGTCATTTATTTTTTTTACATATACTGTATATATATTTTCTGGGCTTTTTATGCCTTTATGGACAGGAAAGTGGAGAGAGACAGGAAAGTGGAGAGAGACAGGAAAGTGCGTTGAAGAGAGAGAGGGAATGACATGCAGTATAGGTGGGAATTGAACCTGGGTCGCTATGAGGCTTATCGCCTGTGTGTTTAGTACATTAGTGGGTTGAGCCACTGAGCCTCCCTCTCAGTACGTTTTTATGATGTTTTGTTAAATGCTCTCCATGGTAACGTGAAGCCTTGTCATCAGAAATAAGCATGTACGTAGTAGCACTTAGGGGCGGGGGAGAAAATTGATTAATGCGAGTATCGGGATTCTTTGCTTCCGCAATACTTGTATCGCCAGGTTGACTCAAAAGATGAGAAACGTCAACATCGTCTTAGTGGAAACATTAATGGTGCCGTCCTACAGAGGGCGCTGTAGTGTAATCGCCTGTAGTTGATTCACATCATCTGTTCCGTTTGGCCACTTTCATATAAAAAACATATCGAGAGGTCCCTGCTGGTTCCCGTCCCCATTGGCCCATAGAGATGCTGCTTGAGGCGTCCATCTTTGACATGATGCCTTCACTCGTTTCCTCTTACCTCATTTCTATCCATTAACCCAACGCATGTTTTTATTTATTTATTTTGTACGTATTCCGTGTGTTGGCCGCCCAGGTGCTTAAAGTGGACGGCGCCTATGTTGCGGTGAAGTTCCCCGGGACGTCGAGCAGCATGAGCAGCCAGACCGCCGCCGTCGTGGCCGCCGACCCAGACCCTTCCTCCCTCCTGCAGGACTGCAGGCTCCTCAGGATAGACGAGCTGCAGGTAGGCTCAGAACCGCCGTCCTGGAGTAGTGAACTAAACGCATCCCGAGTCCTCCTCGGCCGTCCATAAGTCGACACGACAAATGTCACACGTGTGTGTATATTAATTGAATTATCTTGAATCCTTCCTGCTTATCTGTCCTGATAGGTGGTCAAGACGGGTGGGACTCCCAAAGTTCCCGATTGCTTTCAGCGCACGCCTAAAAAACTCTGCATCCCAGAGAAAGCTGAGATCCTCGCCGTGAACGTTGACTCCAAAGGTGCGTCTCGCCAACAAACGGCTCTTCTGTTGCCGCCAATATGTCCGCTGTTTTAATCGACGCTTGTAGCGTTGTTTCGTACGGTGTGTTTGACTGTGAACTGTCGACTCTTGCGTCATCCCAGGAGTGCACGCGGTGCTGAAAACGGGCAGCTGGGTGAGGTACTGCATCTTTGACCTGGCCACAGGCAAAGCCGAGCAGGAGAACAACTTCCCCACCAGTAACCTGGCTTTCCTGGGGCAGAGCGAGCGCAACGTGGGCATCTTCACTGCAGGACAGGTGAGCCGGCCCGGCTCTGGCGCCGACGCACAGTGAAAAGTCTGCGATCGTCGTGTGTGTGTGTCATGGATAGATTAAAGCAATATTCGCCGTGACTTCTAATGCATCGACACATCTGCGAATATTCACCGCATATGCAAGTTCCATTATACGTGTCCGTATGTCGGTGAGCTCCACGCATGCAAAGGTGAAACCCGCCCACGCAGCTCTACTATAGGGTACACGCCCTTGACCTGTTCATGATCTTTCCTCCAGGAATCTCCCATCATCCTCCGGGATGGAAATGGCACAATCTACCCTATGGCCAAAGACTGCATGGGTGGAATCCGCGATCCCGATTGGCTGGACCTGCCGCCCATCGCCAGCCTCGGCATGGGCGTGCATTCTCTGGCCAACCTCCCGTCCAACTCCACCATTAAAAAGAAAGCTGCTATTATTATCATGGCTGTCGAGGTTAGTAGCACGAGCTATACGAGCGTGTGCTATACGTCGTGTGTATATGGTGTTGTGTGGTATTTGCATTGGAAAGGGGAAACTGGGTGAGTGACTAAATGACCCTGCTCTACATTCACGCTTTGCTCCGTTAAAACCGTATGATTCCCTTTCTTTTTTGGGTCATGGAAAACCTGGAAAATTTACTAAAATTACCAAATGTCCTGGGAAAAAATCTATTGTCCTGGAAAATGTACATTTAATTCAAATAAGTGTAATGTAGCAGTGCTGGTCACAACAAGAGGCCAGATCACCTTCATGTACAGTTACTTACTGTAATGAATATGAAATATTCTGTCATGAACCCTGCATCATTAAAATTAAATGTGGGATTAAATGTGTCGATACTAGGCCTACCGGTAAATTATGACCATTTGTGAGCACGTGCTGTCCGATTTTCAAGGACATTTCCTGGAAAATGATGAGTGGGAACCCTGAGTTGGTGCTCGTCACTAAGTCATGCTTTGGGTCGGTGTGCTTCAGAAGCAGACCTTGATGCAGCACGTTCTGCGCTGTGACTACGAGGCTTGCCGGCAGTACCTGGTGAATCTGGAGCAGGCCTTTCTGCTGGAGCAGAGCGGCCTCGCCCTGGGGGCCCTCCTGGGTCACCGCTGCGACGGCAACCGCAACATCCTCCATGCCGCAGTGTCCGTCTGCTTCCCCGTCAGCAACAAGGAGACCAAGGAGGAGGAAGGTGAGCAGGAAAATCTTAGCGCCGCGCGTTAAACCAGATGGGCGTCTGGTCGTCATGGGAATGTTTACGAGACGTTTTAGTTTTTTGGGATCTTTGTCAAAGTCATTAACCGTCTTGCAACAATGCAAAATAAAAGCCCAATTCCAGCTTTGATACAGTCCAATTATATCTGCTCAAAGTGCCTCCTCGCTCTTGTTCTTGTCTCCATGGTAACTGCTGGTGCGGTGTCGATCCCAGAAGCTGAACGGTCTGAGAGGAACACGTTCGCAGAGCGCCTGTCCGCTGTAGAGGCCATCGCCAACGCCATCTCCGTGGTCTCCAGCAACAGCTCTGGCAACCGGACCGGCTCCTCCAGTAGCAGAGGGTGAAGCACTTGATTATAGGGCTTTTGGTTTCACTGACAATGTATGTTTGTGATCGGGTTTTCCTTTTCTTCTGTGGAACCGTTTCCCCTCCTTAACATCCCCAACGTGTACAAATGGGTAATGACGCATTGTGATTCTTTACCAGTTTGACCCCCGGCAGTCTCTCCGTTCCGTTAATATCGCCCGTGACCGTGTTATTCCAGCAGTATTGAATATCGGCTAGGCTTCATATTGACGAACCCTCCACCAGGCTTCGGCTACGCGAGATGATGCGGCGGTCTTTGAGAGCCGCGGGTCTCGGCCGCCACGAGTCTGGCCCGTCCTCCAGCGACCACCAGGACCCGGTGTCCCCGCCTATTGCCCCTCCCAGCTGGGTGCCCGACCCTCCCCCTATGGACCCGGGTGAGTCCGGCCGATCGCAAACACCCCTCCCCCTTAACGAAGCACCGTTGCAGTCGTACACCTGCTGCCAAGAACTTTGCAATCTTTCTTAAGTCTCCTTTTTGTTTCCTCCTTTTTTGTGTGTACTAACAGATGGTGACATTGACTTCATCCTCGCCCCAGCCGTGGGCTCCCTCACGACAGCCTCCACCGGCACCAGCCAAGGGCCCAGTACCTCCACCATACCAGGTCAGAGCCCACAGACCCCCCCCAAGCCACAGACTGTTTATCTTCATTAGACTCAGGCATCCTTTCCAGCCGGACGTTAAAGCGGCCTCTCTGACGTCCTGCCGACCATGTGCTCCGCCTCGTCCCGCAGGTCCGTCCTCGGAGGCATCTGTGGTGGAGTCTAAAGACAGGAAGGCCAACGCCCACCTCATCCTCAAGCTGATGTGTGACAGCGTTGTGCTGCGGCCGCACCTGCGAGAGCTGCTTTCTGCCAAGTACAACTCTTTCCTCCTTTTTCCATTTCATCTTTTAAGCCAACCCTTTTTTAAATTCTAAACGGACGTAGCGACAGATGTAGCTTTCTTTGCAAGGTTGACCAACAGACCGCAGACCCCTTGTTGTTGCACCTCACAGGAGTCGTTAACAGCATGCGTGTTGTCCTTGTTTCCCAGGGACGCCCGTGGAATGACTCCCTTCATGCTGGCGGTCAGCGGACGAGCGTACCCTGCTGCTATCACCGTTCTGGAGGCTGCTCAGAAAATGTCCAAGGGTAGGTCACGTCCCAGGGTCCGGAGTCCTTTGTAGTCTAGACAGAACTAAAGGAGCCCAGAGTAATGGATGTTCTGTTTTGAGGGCGTTACAAAGGGCTTGTTTTCCCTTTCATTATCTCTCAACTAAAGACAGGAATCTCCGTCTGTGTGTGTGTCTTTCACATATCTCGAGAACCGTTCATCCGATCTACTTCACACTCGGGTGTGTTGCTGGGGACCCAATGGGGCCAGTGTCAAATTTGGTGCGATTTGGACCGGACACGGTTAATATTAAACTTTGAATAAACAAGCGATTGGCCGTTCTAGGATCAGCCGTTCTGCTCTGCAGCGGTGCGGCTTCCCGTTAACCGTTACACCACTGGACGGCGTGCTGGGTACAGCTCGCTCTCCGTCGCTCGCTACAGTACAAGAACACATGAAGAAAGACACACCGGAGATGTTACGAACGCTTTTGTTGCGGGAAATGTCCTGATCTCACTCATGCGTGTTGCTAAGGACCAAAGGAAGCGCAGTGTCGAGTGTGAAGTTGTTTTGGATGAGCGGTTCTCCAGAACACGGGCAGCCAAGCAACCGGCCTGATCCAAACAGGCATGTTTTGAACGGCCACTGCACTATATAATATAATAATGGGACACCCAGAGTAGTTTATTCCTTACATATATTAAACCTGTAGTAGTGTATTGTATATAATATAATAACGGGACACGGAGTGGTTTATTCCTTACATATAGTACATATAATATTAAACCTGTAAAAGTATAAAGTATATATCTCTACTAAAGGAAGGAATCTCTGTGTGTACGTCCTTTGCATATCTTGAGAACCGTTCATCCGATCTACTTCAGACTTGACCCAGTGTTCTCTAGAACGTTGCGAGCAGCGATACCGGAGGCCAAGCGACCGGCCCGTTCCAAACAGGCACGTTTTAAACGGCACTGCACTAGTATATAAAAAGAAACAAAGGCGAGAGACAAAACCTCCAAGCCAGAGAAAGACAAAGGCCCGTTTACACAACAGCTTAAGCGGCGCGGGTTATCCGTAGGTCGGCCGCGTAATGCCCCGCTGCCATAATCGTACCGTAACAGCCCTCTTCTGCCGGGAACAGTGGGAGACCCGGGCATCGTGGAGAAGGAGGACGCGGACTCCGTATTCATGGAGATGATCTGCCCCTCTGGGACCAACCCGGACGACTCCCCCCTCTACGTCCTGTGCTGCAACGACACCTGCAGCTTCACCTGGACGGGAGCCGAGCACATCAATCAGGTCGGGCCCCCCATCCCCCCCCCACGGGGGGTGTACGTCACGCTAGAGGAACAGCGGATGGGCTGTTTTTCAATCCCGTCTTTATTAATGGATTCCGCACAGTTATCACATGTCTGGTGCATATGTACTTAAAGGTGTACGTGTTAAGATCTGGGACACATGAATGCATGAGAAATCGGATTAAAAATAAATCAGAACTCAATCTAGCCTCAATGAGAAGATATTGGTGTTGATTGCACCGCATCTCCTTCACGATGGACTGCAAATAGGCTCCTCCCGTGGTGCACATGCATACGTTGCTACACTGCAAAGTAGTTTATAAAGAGTATTGACTGATCATTTGGTTTTGCGTCTCCCTCTAGGATATTTTTGAGTGCCGAACCTGTGGTTTGCTTGAGTCTCTCTGCTGCTGTACCGAGTGTGCGAGAGTGTGCCATAAGGGACACGACTGCAAGTAAGTGACAGCGGTTTATTATTTAGCCTTGTTGTCTTTGAATGATTGAATGACTGAATCTTTCCGCAGATTTAATGTAACTGCTCCTAGAGCTCTAATCCTGCTTGCTCGTCCCTCTCCCCTAGACTGAAGAGAACGTCTCCCACGGCCTACTGTGACTGCTGGGAGAAATGCAAGTGCAAAACCCTGATCGCCGGCCAGAAGGCGGCTCGCCTGGACCTTCTGTACAGGCTGCTCACGACCACCAACCTCGTCACCACGCCAAACAGCCGGTAACGCTCCGGAGTACCTCCCTGTGAACCAAACACGACAGCACTTTGGTTTTATTGAGATTTATTCTCAATCATTATTTAAAAAATCGTCTCGTTTTTACACATCCTCTACTGGAGACCCCTTAGCGTTAGCTTAGCGTTAGCCTCCTGTTTGCCAGTGAGTTGACTTCCAGATGTTTCCGTCTCTAGGGGAGAGCACATCTTACTGTTTCTGGTGCAGACTGTCGCCAGGCAGAGTGTGGAGCACTGCCAGTACAGACCGCCACGCATCCGAGAAGACCGGAACCGTAAAGCCGCCAATGCAGAAGGTCACCGTTCTCTCCCTTTCTCTTTCCCCCCCGTTTGTTTTGTCTTCTGAATATCCCCCTCCATCTCCATCTGAATATCTCTTTTTTCTCCCTCTCCCAGACTCTGACATGCCAGACCATGACTTGGAGCCTCCACGCTTCGCCCAGCTGGCTCTAGAGCGGGTCCTGCAGGACTGGAACGCCCTCAAGTCCATGATCATGTTCGGCTCGCAGGAAAACAAAGACCCGTGAGTAGCGCCATTAAACGCATTTTATTGCTTCCATCAAAGGCTTATTACACTAAGTGTTACTTTCACTGAGTTTATGTTGGTCGTTCTGTATTTTATTGTTGCTTTTGCTCTGATTGTACAGCATTTTGAGTCCATGAAAAACGCTCTATGAAATAAACGTGTTACTTAAAGTTCTATTTTACTACCAGGTGGGATGTTTGACAAGCCATGTCAAAATCTATCCTTTAGTGACATCACAAGTGGGAGCCTACCATTTGGTACAGTGCACTGGTTAGGCTGGTAGACCTGATCTATCCATCATGCATCTGGGTGGACACTCCCACTTGTGATGTCACTAGAGGGTAGATTTTGACATGGCTTGTAACGGCTCATCGACATCCCACCCGGGGGTCAAACAGCCCTTTTAATTGAGACCGTGAGCTGCGCCGCGTTGCTGTACTGAACTCATCCCACTGTGCCTCTTCTCCTTCTCATAAGGCTGAGCGCTAGCAGCAGGATCGCTCACCTCCTGCCCGAGGAGCAGGTCTATCTGAATCAGCAGAGCGGCACCATCCGCCTCGACTGCTTCACGCACTGCCTCATCGTCAAGTGCGCTCCTGACATCACCGTGAGTCTCATCGCAGTACGGTCGCCTCTCGCTCGCTCCCTCCCCCCGCTTTCCCCTCTCCAGTCACGGTCAACGCTGTCCTCCTCTCTCCCCCCGCCAGTTCATCGACACGCTGCTGGGCACGCTGGTGAAGGAGCTGCAGAACAAGTACACGCCCGGGCGCCGGGATGAGGCCATCGGCGTCACGCGGAGGTTCCTGCGCTCCGTGGCCCGCGTCTTCGTCATCCTCAGCGTGGAGATGGCCTCTTCAAAGAAGAAAAAGTACGGGGGATAGAATACGTTTACCTCTAACACTCTAATGCAGGACTAACCTGACACTCTACTGTAGGACTAACTCATTCTGGTCATACTCTCCTCCTTCCCCAGCAACTTCATCCCCCAGCCCATCGGGAAGTGCCGGCGCGTGTTCCAGGCCCTGCTGCCCTACGCCGTGGAGGAGCTGTGCAACGTGGCCGAGTCGCTCATCGTGCCGGTGCGCATGGGCATCGCCCGGCCCACAGCGCCCTTCACCCTGGCCAGTACCAGCATCGACGCCGTGCAGGGCAGCGAGGAGCTCTTCTCCGTGGAGCCCCTGCCCCCCAGGCCCTCCCCCGACCAGTCCAGCAGGTACGCAGGCACATGCGCACACACACACACACACACTCTAATTGTGAAGCATTGTTTTGCCTCTTCCCTCATTAGTGAATGACACTGAATGTATTACTCTTTAGTGTTTTCATTCATTAATAAATTCCCAGACCAGATGTTCATTCCGTGCGCAGCCTGTTCGTCAGCAGACGCCCAAGATAAATGATTTCCTTGACTTCGTCCTCCAGCTCCAGCCAGACGGCGGCGTCCTACATCATCCGGAACCCCCAGCCGCGACGCAGCAGCCAGTCACAGCCTGTCAGAGGAAGAGACGAGGAGCAGGACGACATCGTCTCTGCGGACGTGGAAGAGGTGAGCGATGTCGACCGTGACGTCAGCCTGAGCGCATGCTTCTTCGTGGACGGTTGAGTAAAAGAAAAAAGGGTGTCGCATTTCCCTAGGGCTTATTGTGCGACGTAAAGAGAGAGATGGGAGAGTGGGTTGAGAGATGGAATGACATGTAGCACAGGACCGCAGGTGGGAATCGAACCCGTGTTCCTACGAGGCGTGTCACACGCGGTTAGTGAATTGAGCCATAGCTCACGTGTCCCCATCCTCCCCGAATCAAACCTTCGGCACGGCCCATTTCGCTCAGGTCGAAGTTGTGGAGGGTGTGGCCGGCGAGGAAGATCACCATGACGACCAGGAGGAGCAGGGAGAGGAGAACGCAGAGGCGGAGGGCCAGCATGACGAGCACGATGAGGACGGTAAGACGGCAGGCTTGGGGGTTAACACACTTTTCAGTGTGTTGAAGATGCAAACCGTGACTGAAGGGCTGATCCGCGTTCTCCATTGACTATTCGCAGGAAGCGACATGGAGTTGGATCTGCTGGCGGCGGCGGAGACCGAGAGCGATAGCGAGAGTAACCATAGCAACCAGGACAACGCCAGCGGCCGTAGGAGCGTAGTCACGGCGGCCACGGCGGGCTCCGAAGCGGGTCAGTCGAGATGAAAATAGACATAACGTTTCTATTCTTTTCAGGTTTTTCATTGCATTGTCCACCCCGTAGTTAATGATGACCAATCACAGCCTGTTTGGGTCCTCGCATAATGACCTTCATGTTCAGGAACACACTCCATTTTATGTGGAGTTCATTTTAGGTTGTGAGCATATCTGATTCTCAGCCAATGATGCAGCAGACAAAATGGTCCCTGGCTCAATACTTAATTTATTTCATTCGCAGGCAGTAGGGTGTCCCTGGCATTTCCTATATTTGGTATGGGCACCTCTCTACTTCAATGCATATACAGTATGTTAGGGCAAGAGTGATTTTGCAAAGTGCACAGTTTCCCCTCTTGAGAATTCCTGCAATTTTAGTTTTCCATCCTCATTGTTCACCTTTTGTTGTAGCCGTCATTATTTACTAACTCATTCACGTCTCAATGTTGATCTTTTCACCTCCTAACCAAATAACACAAATGTCTCACTCTTCCAAATGGCTTTATTTTATCTTCACCTTCCATCTAGAGTAGTGTTAAATACTAATGTCTTTTTTTTTTCGGTCACGCCCGGTTAGTTTGTTGCTTTTGTTCTTTCCTGCAATGTGACTTCTGAAATATATTGATGGTTTAATAACCACAGCTGTTTTTCCTCAGCTTAAATTGACCCACAGAAGCCATGCTGTTGCTTGGTCCGCCCGGTGTTGTCCGTCTGTCCTTTTTTCCTCATCCGTTTTGGCCTTGTGGTGGTGTGTGTGTGGTTCACTAACCCGCACTCCAGACTGGAGAACAATTGCTGTGTCACATGGGTGAAGTGAAAGGAGGTGGATACATGAACAGAACAATTCATTAAACTCTTTTCCGCTCTTCTTCACTCTCCTCCTCCTTTTCCCCAGGTGCCAGCAGTGTCCCCGCTTTCTTTTCAGAGGACGACTCCCAGTCCAATGACTCGAGCGACTCGGACAGCAGCAGCCAGAGCGACGACGTGGAGCAGGAGACCTTCCTGCTGGACGAGCCCCTGGAGAGGACCACCAGCTCCTCCCACGCCAACAGCGCCGCCCAGGCGCCGCGCTCCATGCAGTGGGCCGTACGCAACACCCCCAGCCAGAGGGCCGCCGGCAACACCCCTTCCAGCACCTCCACACCGGCCGGTACGCTCGTGTCTGTGCGTGTCTGTGAACTGTTTGGATTGCGTTGTGTGTGCGTTTGTGAGCACGTAAACCCCTTCCTTTTTTTTTTTTGAGTAAATGGCTGCAGTAGAAAAGTTACATAGTGCAGCTTTAAGTGGCAAAAAAGCTGAGCACAGAATAACGATCTGAGCCTTTCATCAGGGGCCTTGTTTCATACTGGTTAGCGGGGAAACACACTTCATAAGCGTCTCACAGGACATGCATTCCGCTTTGTGTCCCGCCGCGGTTCACAGCAAGCTCCACGGGCCTCATCTACATCGACCCGTCCAACCTGCGGCGCTCCAGCGCCATCAGCTCCAGCGCAGCGGCTGCGGCGGCGGCCCTGGAGGCCAGCAGCTCCAGCAGCTACCTGACGTCTGCCAGCAGCCTGGCGCGCGCCTACAGCATCGTCATCAGGCAGATCTCCGACCTCATGAGCCTCATCCCCAAGTACAACCACCTCGTGTACTCACAGTACCCCGCCGCCGTCAAGCTCACCTACCAGGACGCCGTCAGCCTGCAGGTGGGGCCGGCCGCGGTGTTCGACAACTAAAGTCACAGTTCAAACTGCTCAACGCACAGGGCGGCGGCGCCGTTTGAGTCATAAGAGTTGAGAAAGTGTTTGTTGAGAAAGTATTTCCTGCATGTTTTCATCCAGAACTACGTGGAGGAAAAGCTCATCCCCACCTGGAACTGGATGGTGTCCATCATGGATTCCACGGAGGCGCAGCTGCGCTACGGTTCGGCGCTGTCCTCTGCGGGAGACCCCGGTCACCCCAGCCACCCACTCCACGCCTCGCAGCACTCGGCCCGCCGGGAGCGCCTCACCGCCCGGGAGGAGGCCAGCCTTCGCACGCTGGAGGGACGCAGGTAGAGATTTCTTCTATGGACCAGATAATACTGCCCTACAAAGGCAAACCACAGTAACTAACATCTTTGGCAAAATTAGTTATGACTCAAAATGAACTTGTGGGAATATGTTTTATGTGTATGTTATATATTATTGTATATGATATACGTTTTATGTTGTGATAAAGTATCTTGATTCAATCTTGCTCTGTTTTTGAGATTAAAAGATGTACAAATTGGACTAAAAACCAAGGCAGTCTGCAGTATCTGCACATCCTGCAGACTCCCTTGGTTTTCTATGCAAGTCACCATTGAAGTGATGGAGATTAAGCTGTTTGTACAAGATGATGATGATGAAGAGGTTAATATGTAATCTTGGTTTAACTTTAAGTGGATATTCCAACAAAATAATACTTCTGGTTTGTTTTTAATCTCATAATCTAAACTTTTAGAACACACATCTAACTAAAATAATTAAAATCAAATAGAATGTAGTAAGAAATGAAAAACATTTTCTTAATGTTAAAAAACAAGATATATATTTGACCTTTTTTTAGGGATCAAAT
>OMKN01054501.1:0-11369 GCA_900302345.1 Melanonus zugmayeri | reverse complement strand
TGGGGGGGGAGTGAATGAAAGACCTGGATGTAAATATTGAAAGTGAGATAGAGGAGGAGGAGGTAAGAGACGAAATGGAAAATGAGATGGAAAATAAATGGAGGATGGGTTTTAGAAGATGTGGTGTCGTCGGCCACCACCATTGCTTCCGTTCGATGGATGAGGATGGACAGCGATGGGCAAAGATGGATAACGGTGATGGATATGTCAGAAGAACTGCAGTGCCTTTGTTAAATCCCCCAGCCCTCACTCCCTTTAAGAGCATTAGTCAAGTGTTTGTGTTCCTGTCTGCCTTAGCAGTGCTGTATTGGCGCAAGGAAGTAAGGAGGAGGATGTCTGAATATCTGTCCGGTTTTCTGTACAGACGTATGGTTGTTGACATAGATGGAGTTGGAGCAATTCACAAAAGTTCTGAACAATGGAATATCTTAATTACATTTATTGAGGTTTTACTGTGGAGGAGTTTGTTACCTTTGTTCCTCCTCGCTGCAAATGACCCTCTGCCAAGGTACAAAGGAATGCATACAAGTTCAAAATTAGAACTAGTTCAAATTAGAGTATTGTGCAAATTCCTCTATGCTTGTGTGAATGCTACAGATTCCTAAGTGTTAGATAGGTAGGAGGAGTGTGGAAGTGAGTTAAGATGGTGTTTTCATATTCACCTGCACATATTCATGCGCCTGCTTAATTGAGCTCTGGGTAAGATACTACACTGCTATTCTGTCCCTGATAACACTACTCCACCACATGGTCTCCTGCTGGTAAAAGGATTGCTTCTGTACAATAATCCTATCATATTTGATATAGCTAGTGTAAATCTATGTTTTTATGTTGCAAAAAAATCGATTATTGAAAGCATTGTCGCTTTTGATCGTTTTGTTGGGTATCTTGGCACTAAGAAAATCTTGATTTATACTAGCCTTATCCTTTAACATATACCGTGATTAATGGTTATTATTTATTACGATTTATACATGCAAATCATGTACTCATGTGCGTACACAATGCTTCCTAAAAAGGAAATTATGTACAGAACAAAAAAAAAAGAGGAAGAGATGTAGTGTATACAGGCCAATGTAGTTTATTTGTGTCTGTATACATACAATACTTCTAAGTTCCTACCGTTTTTTTTTTTTAATTTGTCTTTACCAAAGATGAACCTTCAGCATTGTGCAAGCTCCTGTCTAATGGTCTATCCTAGGAACTCACTGACCTGGCTCATATAAACCTCACATCACTGCCATTTCAATACTCCACCTTGTTCATTTAATACATTATTTTTCTACTTATTTTGCTACACTAGCGTTGACAGTATTACCGTATTTTCCTGTTTGTTTTTTTAGCAACGTCCTTCATTAAAAAAAAAACTAGATTACTTCTCTTACTACTTAATTTGTGTCATTTTTGTACATTTATTTTTAGTATTTGCAGAAAAGGTCCACTTGTGATTCCTTAGATCTTTTCAGCTCAAAAGTGTCCCTCTTGTTCTGTGTATTTTCTGTTTAGTTCAGCGTCGGCAATGGGATACATAGATCCACTCACAGGATTACAGTCTGTATTTTCCCCAAGCAATCAACGTAAATAAGGCATTTCAAGGCATTTCATGTTTTCCAATACTCTCCCACCCTGTATATGGACATTATTTATGTTTTTATTTACTATGTGTTTGTATTTACATGTCGACTCTGAGGAATGAAGAAAGGCAGCCATGAAGAGAAACATCAATGGTTGTAGAATGGACAAGACTTAAAGTGTATTTATTTAGTAATTACTTAATAACATGTTCTGAGAAGTAAATGCATATTTGTGAAAATCCAGATGCTTTTTATGTGTAGAAGTGATACCCAGAAGGTTTCGCTTGATTAAAAAAATACAAATAAATGGCATTTGTGTTGAGATTGTACACAAATATACAAATGTCTTTAAATCTGCTGATAATTTGGGGAAATTAAAAAGTGTCAGTATTTGAGAAAAAAAACATACTTGCTGGAAAATGTCTTTCCATCAAAGGGAAGGGGTGCCTTAGAGGGAATTGCCTGTTATATTGCCTGAAATAGAAGCAATCGACCTCCTGCATGTTAATGCACCTTCGTTTATTTGATTGATTGTAACGGCGTGAATTTGTTACCATACCTTTGAAGTTTTACTGTTTGATGTTAATTCTTGGAACAGCATTGATGTCATTTCCTCTCATGCATGTTTTGTTGCACATGTGAACATTTTTAGCCTGTATTTTCTGCATACATTTTGGATTCCTCTTTCTTACCAAAGAAAACATATTGCTGTTTGTGTCCCAGATACATTTCAGTGCTTTTTAAATTATTTTGTAATTCTAAATAGGCCTTTGTCAGATTGGAAGATTCAGTGGTCAACAAGACCTAGCAGGAGGCATTTGTAAATCAATGCTGTTTGTGTGTTTCTGTATGTTTTGATGTTTTGTTAAAACTTGCACGGAACCCTGATTGTCCTTATCCAACGTTATTAAGACAATAAAAAATGCGGACTCTAATCTCTTCTTTATAATCTGAGATAAAATAAGTCAAATACTATACCCACTAGAATACTATACATTCTAGTGGGAAAATTATTTGTTATGAAATTCAGCCATCAATATATTTGCATATGCAAATAGATGAGTTTAATTTAATAATTTAATCAAATTTATGAATTTTCGCAATATAAAAAATTCTGTCTCAATATAAATTCGCAATATAATAAGCCGTATATATGCCGCATTGTATTACGAAAACATAATTAAATTAATTAAACACAAAATAACAGTAAATAACAATGTTGTCTTTTTATTAGTTCACATGATTTCATTGATAATAATAAACGTGAATAATAATCAGATAATAATACAATAACGGCTATAAAAATATATATATATTTAAAAACAACAGGAAATCGCGTCACTTCCGTGCGTCTTTCTCTTCCGGCAGCCATAGGGGTTGTCCTTCCGGTATCAACACATGTTCCCACGCGGTAAATAACACGCACCGCTGAAACATGGACCTCTCAACCAAGTGGGGGGATCTGTCCAAAGGTCCGAGTCTGAAGCATTTATCCGAGCCGGGCTTCGGCGTCCCGAAGGAGCAGCAGCACGCCGCCATGCAGGACATCACCAAGGCGCACATCGAGTCTTTCGACCAGGCTGTCACGGACGGGCTCAGTCGCGTGGTGCAGGTGCGTCCCTGTTGGATGATGTGTTCCTTTAAAATAAATACATCTGATGTTGCAAGTCGTTGACCCAGTAACTATAAGGATTATTTGGTCAGATATGTTATTAGTGCGAAATCAAGCCTGACGATGAGCAACTTTGGGCGTCATGTTGCAGAATAAAGTATGATCACGTTGGTGTTCATCGTTTAAATCCATGGGATGAATCAAAAATCTGTTGTGTGAAAAGTGAGCTTGTGCAATGGTGTATCATCTAACGGCTACACTACTACAATGAAGCTATTGCACAATACATATACACTTAATTGAACTAGGTCATCCATGATCAAGGCCTGCTATCTTAATATAGATGCCTTCTGAATGCATTCAATGCACGACGGTTTCATGTAAACAAACTGAAATGGATGAAATGTGTCACTTGTAATACTGGGGCAGATTGCTTTACTTTGAATGTACCTTTTCTTTTCTCAGGCTATTCGGCCATCGGAGTTCACATACATGAATGACAGAGTCTCCCTTGCCTTTGTCGATGCCACCATTATGAAACCAATGGTGGCTAAGGGCACCGTCTGCAGGGACCTGAGGGTGTTCCCAGCTGAGTGCAGGGCAAGAAAATGTTCTTACAGGTCAAAGCTTGTGGTAAGTTTTTGCTAGTCATCCTTTAAAGGCTGTTAGGGGTGTGGGAACCATGCCAGTGACACATTCTACCGTGAATATGACAAATTGGGACATGGAGATGGTATGATCAGAGTCACCTTGTGTTGTAATCAGGGGTGTTAAAAACAAACGTTAAAAACTAACCACTTACATTGTGCTTTCAATAAATGCTATGTCATTGTTCAAAAGTTATTAATTGTGTCTCAAATGATTCTAGGGGGGACAGCTTTACTGGAGGGGGGACATGTTCCCCCCCGGGATTTCCGCCTATGGTTGTAATCAGTCTTGTCGTTTGACTACCAGGCAGATATCAGTTGGTCGGTGAACGGCATTCCCAAAGGCATCATCAAACAGACCCTGGGCCTGATACCCACCATGGTGAAGTCCAAACTGTGCAACCTCCACGGCCTTCCCCCGAAAGACCTTATTATGCACCACGAAGAAGCCCAGGTAATGGATATATCCTACACTAAGACAACTGAAACAACAAACAACGTGTTCATGTATACATCTGCCATCTGCTTTATGTAAAAACAAAGTCCACTTTATTATCCCTTACCTCAACAGGAAATGGGCGGGTACTTCATCATAAACGGGATCGAGAAGGTTATCCGTATGTTGATCATGCCGAGAAGGAACTACCCAATGGTCTTGTGCAGGCCCAAGTGGAAGTCCAGAGGCCAGGGATATACTCAGTATGGTAAGTAAAACTGTTTTCATAATCCATCAGTCAGAATTGTTGTTATTGAATAGGAAGCTTGTTAACAGGCCGGTCTGGTGTGTTCTGTACCCACAGGTATGTCCATACACTGTGTGAAGGAGGATCACACGGCCATCAACATGAACCTTCATTACTTGGAAAATGGGACCATGATGTTGAACTTCATATACCATAAAGAGCTCTTCTTTCTTCCCCTTGGCTTTGTGCTCAAGGTAATCTTACAGGTGTCATAATATTTAATTAATGGGTTTATTTGTGAGAAAAGAGTATAGGATGGTTGGTCCTGTACATACTTGAATTGAGTGCTATTTTTTTTTCCCCAGGCCCTAGTGGACTTCTCAGACTTCCAGATATACCAGGAGCTGATTAAGGGCCAGGAGCACAACACGTTCTACAAGAGCTGCGTGGCGCAGATGCTGCGTATGGCCATGGAGCAGGGCTGCGTCACCCGCAGCCAGACGCTCGACTACCTGGGAGCGCGCTTCCGGGTCAAGGTCATACTGCCCGAGTGGTACACCAACGAGCAGTTTGCAGAGTACCTCCTGGAGTAAGTTTCCTTGAATCACCCCCCCACCCCACTGTGGCTCTCCTGCCGATGTTGTTGTTCTAGTGCTAGTGCAGTCATGTGACAGTGAGTCTCGGGTTGTTTTCTTCACCAGGGAGTGCATCTGCATCCACCTCAAGTCCAACGTGGAGAAGTTCTACCTGCTCTGCATGATGACCAGGAAGCTCTTCACGTTCGCCAAGCAGGAGTGCACGGAGGAGAACCCGGACAGTCTCATGAGTCAGGAGACCCTTACACCTGGGCAGCTGTATATACGCTTTCTCAAGGCAAGTCACGGTGCTTACCAGTACAGATCGATGATGTAAGGGATATACAGTGATATACATCTACAGCAAGACGGTCATTACTGCGAAATAAACCCCTGACAGGGTGATGCAGGACTTGAATCACCCAGACGGGGTGACATTTAGAATCGCATGACCGAACAAGCTCCATAAAGCGAGCGTCTCAATTGGGTGAAGTTGAAGCATTGTAATTCTTGGCTGTCCCTGTTGTCAATGCGAACAGGAGAGAATGGCCAATTGGTTTGTCGGCGTAGTGCTGAACATGAAGAAGAAGCGCAAAGTGACCGAACAGCTGAGCTCTGCGGTCCTGATGAAGATGTTCCAAAGGTCCATCGAGATCACCAGATCATTCGAATACTTCCTCGCTACCGGGACTCTCATTTCCCGATCTGGTATGCTTCAATGATGGTGATGATTAGTTTGCTTTGAATGTTTTATCCCTTCCACACCGAGCCCTCACTCCTCTGCCATCTCCTCCACCCCCCCCAAGGTCTGGGCATGTTGCAGAATTCGGGCCTGTGCGTTGTGGCCGACAAGCTCAACTTCATCCGCTACCTGTCCCACTTCCGCTGCGTGCACAGAGGGGCAGCCTTCGCCAAGATGAGGACCACCACCGTGCGCAAGCTGCTGCCCGAGTCCTGGGGCTTCCTGTGTCCCGTCCACACCCCCGATGGAGAGCCCTGCGGCCTCATGAACCACATGACGGCCAGCTGCGAGATAGTGGCCCAGAGCTGGCCCACAGTGAGCCTGCCCGGTCTGCTCTGCTCCCTGGGTGAGTAGCTACTGTTTCCATTTCACTAAGGGCGGAGAGAGAGAGAGAGAGACAGGAAGAGGAAGAGGAAGAGGGGAACCTGGCATGACAAAATATGGCTTTTCCAAGCAATACAAACTCAAACTGCTTTCCCACCGTGTTGAACCAGGTGTGACCCCAGTGGATGGGACTCCCAGTAAAGTATTTTCTGAGTGCTACGTGGTGCTCCTGGATGGCAACGTGGTGGGCTGGGTGGAGGAGGAGATCGCCCCCCTCGTCACTGATTCACTGCGCAACTTTAAGGTATTTGTTAAGTTAGCCTTTAACACGGTGGTTTTATATGCATGCATGCTGTAAAATATATTGCTTTTAGTACACATCTTGCACATGCATCCAAATGCAAGTGAATCTTGTATGTGAAATATCAGCCAAAATAACCAATACATATACAGCCATTCTTTAGTCTCAAATATTGGGACTCAACAGGCCAAATAATCCAGTATCGGTTGCCTCCTAATGTTCCGCAGGTTCTGAAGGAGAAGAGGATTCCACCGTGGACTGAGATCGTGCTGGTCCCCAAGACGGAGAAGGCCAGCATGTACCCAGGCCTGTACATCTTTACCACAGCCTGCCGCATGATGCGGCCCGTCCGCAACCTGGCCCTGGGGAAGGAGGAGCTCATAGGAACCTTTGAACAGGTGCGCGGGAATGACCAGTTGTCATGCGGCCGACAGGGGTGGGTGGCAATGACTAGCCTCCTGAGACCATCCTGATCTTGCGAGTTCACATTCTGTTTGTCTCTGTGGATCAGACAGGCCTTGTGCCCATTGAAAGCCTCTTCCCGTGTGTGTGTGGGGGGGGGTTTCAGTTGATGACTAACGAGGAGCGCCGCGGACTGCAGAATTTCAAAACAGAATTTCAAAACTTTCGCCCAAGGAAAGTGTAGCAATTGACAGAGCAATCGAAACCGCTTTATATGAAATAGACTGAATAACAATGTTAATGATGAAACAGATTTATTTTTTAACAACATAAGGCTGCACCCATATGTGGAAATCAATTGTTGCCCGGCCAAGGCCAGACTGCTATTCATTGCGAAATGCAAACTTGTATCTGGATGATCTTCCGAGGCTAGGCGATGACATCATCTGGAACATGCAATGATGGTAATGACCCCACTCTCTCTCTGTGTCACTCTAACAGCTCTACATCAACGTGGGAATCATGGAGGATGAGATCCAGTCCGGCATCACCACACACCAGGAGCTGTTCCCCCACACGATGCTGAGTGTCGTGGCCAACTTCATCCCTTACTCCGACCACAACCAGAGTCCCAGGAACATGTACCAGTGTCAGATGGGTAAAGGCTTCAATTTGATCACCATAGTCAATTCTACTGAATTCTCTTGGGGAAAAAAGTTGCAATGCATGGAATCCACTAGAATCTGAACAACAACAACCGCCGTCTCTGCAGGTAAACAGACGATGGGCTTCCCCCTGCAAGCGTACCTGAACCGCTCCGACAACAAGCTTTACCGCCTGCAGACCCCCCAGAGCCCACTCGTCCGGCCCGTCATGTACGACCACTACAACGTCGACGAGTACCCCATCGGCACCAATGCCATCGTAGCGGTCATATCCTACACAGGCTATGACATGGAGGACGCTATGGTGAGGCATCGTCTTTTGAATTCATTAATGGCATGCAGTGTTCAGCCAGGGGGGATGACTTGCTGTGATTTTGGTCTTTACTCCAGATCGTGAACAAGTCGTCCTGGGAGAGGGGGTTTGCCCATGGCTGCATCTACAAGACGGAGATGGTGGACCTGACAGAGAAGATGAAGGGGGATGATAACTTGGTGTTTCACGCTGACCCGGCCGACCCCAAGGTGCGCGACAAGCTGGATGCGGACGGACTGCCCCACATCGGGGCGAGACTCAGCTACGGAGATCCTTTCTACAGTTACATCAACCTCAACACGGGTGTGAGCCATATCAATTACTACAAGTAAGTTGCAAGCCTTTCCCATTTTCCTAAGAGGGGACAAGCTCACGTTCAGCTCCATTCCTCCATTCATGGAAGTGTATTTCCCTTATTCCCCTTCTCTGTGGAGGCCTGAGTCCATTTCAAATGGTTTGCGTTGTTTCAGGAACCAGGAGAGCTCCGTGGTGGACAACATCAAGGTCTGCAGCAACGACACGGGCACGGGGACCTTCAAGCGCATCTGCATCACGGTGCGGATCCCGCGCAACCCCACCATCGGCGACAAGTTCGCCAGCCGCCACGGCCAGAAGGGCATCCTCAGCCGCCTGTGGCCCGTGGAGGACATGCCTTTCACCGAGAATGGCATGACGCCCGACATCCTGTTCAACCCCCACGGCTTCCCCTCCCGCATGACCATCGGCATGCTCATCGAGAGCATGGCCGGCAAGTCGGCGTCCATGCACGGCCTGTGCCACGACGCCACGCCCTTCACCTTCTCGGAGAAGAACTCTGCGCTGGAGCACTTTGGGGAGCTGCTGCGCGAGGCGGGCTACAACTACTACGGCACGGAGCGGCTGTACAGTGGCCTGAGCGGCCTGGAGCTGGAGGCCGACATATTCATCGGCGTGGTGTACTACCAACGCCTGCGCCACATGGTCTCCGACAAGTTCCAGGTGCGGACGACGGGGGCGCGCGACAAGGTGACCCAGCAGCCGGTGGGCGGCAGGCACCTGCAGGGTGGTGTGCGCTTCGGCGAGATGGAGCGCGATGCGCTGCTGGCGCACGGCACCTCCTTCCTGCTGCACGACCGTCTCTTCAACTGCTCGGACCGCTCGGAGGCGGAGGTGTGCGTGACCTGCGGCAGCCTGCTGTCGCCGCTGCTGGAGAAGCCCACCATGTCGACACTGCGCCACCGCAAGACCATCTGCTCGCTGTGCGGCCAGAGCGACTCCATCGACAAGATCAACGTGCCCTACGTCTTCCGCTACTTTGTGGCCGAGCTTGCGGCGATGAACATCAAAGTCAAGTTGAATGTAAAGTGAAACCCCCCTTCGAGGACGTCGACATGGACCGAGGATGTTTGGGTTCCACCACACTGCTTAAGATATAGGCCATGGTGCCTTTTGGCAAGGGAGGAATGATTTTGTGATGTATTTAAAATATTTTTCTATACAAGGAATTCAGCCAGAACAAGACTAGGAATGCTGAAAACTGAAACTAATGAAGCTGTGGTAAGTTGTGTTTCAGATGTTGGAAATAGTTTAAGCTGGATGAAAAGGCTTAATGATGGGGGAGTGGGGTTGAAAGGCTTTGTTATTGTAAAAAGAGAGCAATAAAGACTATTAAAGCTGTTTATATGATTGATAAAAAATTTAATAAGCACACAGCTATTGTTCAAGAGATTCATTGTAAACAGTGTTATGATGTTGGCATTCATCTGACCTAATTATAAATCATTTTATTTTTACTCTTCACATGAGGTCAATGCTTCTTCATTCAATTCTTCCAAGGATGCCAGGCAAGTCTAGCACAGTAGGAATGGTATAGTCTGGTCTCGCTGTACACATGTCTTGTGGTGCTCCAGGGTTCTTAATCCAGACCGTGGCTCGCACCCCGGCATCGAAGCCCCCCTGTATGTCTGTGTCCAGAGAGTCCCCGACCATCACGCAGCGCTCCGCCTCGACCCCCAGCACTGCGAAGCAGTGGCTGAAGATGGATGGGGCCGGCTTCTGCTCCACGTGGTCTCCTCCCACCACAACGGCATCGAAGAACTCCTCGCAGCCCGTCACCGCGATTTTCTCCCTCTGCGTCTGGCTCTCCCCGTTGGTGAGCAGCAGCAGTTTGTGTCCGGTCCTCAGATCCCGCAGCAGGGCACGTATCTCTGGGCTGAGGCCGAGGAGCTCCAGACGACTGCTCTTCCAGAGGTGATAGCATTCACTGGCCAGGGCTCTCGTACAGGGCTCGTGATCCCCCGCGGCCTCCTGGATGCTCTGCTCCCAGTGGTCCACGCGCACCTCGTCTATCGTCCTGTCGGACGCGGGGTCAAAGGTCTCGTGCTGCAGTTTCGTTCGGAACTTTTCATTGATGTGGCCGATTGTGACGTCATCGAGGCCCGGCGGTGTCTTCCTCAGCAAGTCACTAGTCTGAAACGTGATAGATACAAATTAATGCTGCGTTCACATGGAATCAGGCAGGCAGACAGACAACGCCTTCGGGCGGCACGGGACAAACAGTCCGACGGAACGGCAGGACGGCCGCATGACGATATGTTGCTATGGTGATGTCATATTGTTTACAATACAAAGAATGGAATCAAATATATAAAACATATTTTGTGTACATTATTTTTTGTAATTAGTCTAGTAATGCATATAAAATGCAGATTTCTCAATATTCTATTGCAAACTTAACCCATTAGAACCCAGACCCATTCCTCCTTAAAGGAAAATTATGGGGGATGTAAAACAGACCAAATGGACCACATAGAACACATTTCTGAAAAAAAAATGCTGCTGAAATACTGCACCCTATTGTCAAAGATCTATATTGTTACATATGTTACATTGGGCGTTTATATGGTAAATGTATTGTTACATATGTTACATTGGGCATTTATATGGTAAATGTATTGTTGCATATATGTTACATTGGGCGTTTATATGGTAAATGTATCGTTACATGTTACATTGGGCGTTTATATGCTACATATGCATATGTAGCACAGTCCTAGCTACTAGCCTACTAAAATCACTCGGGTAATGGATGCGTATTGTGGGTGTTTCCAAAATGTACACCACACCCCTTTGCAACCAGGTAATGAGATGCGCATTGTGGGCGTTTCCAAAATGTGCACCACACCCCTTTGCAACCAATTTTGCTTACATATCACTCAGGTAATGTATAATTATCGTTATAACAGGTTATATGTAATGGACATGTTATTAAAGCATTCAAATTGTTAAATGGGTTGAAACTTTTCGTAACAAAAAAATAGCTTTATGAAAAATGACGCCATTGGTTCGCTACACGCCTTTTGTTCGCTTTCGCGAACAAAACGGAGCCGTTGGGCGTTTCCCTCTTTGCTACTAGGGGAATCCTAGTGTAATAATAGTGTCCTGGTTCATTTTGTAAGCTCAAGTTCAGTTGGTTAGAGCGTGGTGCTAATAATGCCAAGGTTGCGGGTTTGATCCCTGTACAGACCATACATGAATTGTTATATTCCTTGG
>OMKN01054499.1:0-12161 GCA_900302345.1 Melanonus zugmayeri | reverse complement strand
ACTGAGTAGTTTTTATTTGGGGATTCTCCCCAGCCTCAATTTGGCATTGGGGGTATGTGGAGTGTGTGTGGCTGGTTTAAGCAGCCTCACCTGGCCCAAGTCAGACTGATTAGACTCTGGGTCTGGGTGGGGCTGCACACCTGTGGTGCATCTGGTAATCAAGGCCCACAGGTTAAACCAGCCACCACCCACACACACTCAGGAGGAGCTCTGACATGTAGCTACTATACGAATAACAGCAGGATACCACTTGCTCTGCCTACAAACCATTGTTCAAACGGTTTTCAACATACACCCATGTCCTGGTCTTCGTCGGAGCCCAGGAAAGCCACTTCAGTGGCATGTAGCAGGGTTCTCTGCTACACAATATTAAAATAGTAATCTATTCAAACCGGTTGAAAGATAAAGCTCCATCCATTTATTTTCTCTCTCTCAAAAATAACACTGAAAATATTATTTTTGTCGAGATTGGAGGAGGGATGAGAAGGATGGAGGTGTTTCATTATAAGCCAGGAACAGGAACGTTGCCCAAAAAAAAAGTTTCATCCTTCCTCCCTCGCAGAAAGAAGTGTCTTAGACAGCTGGCTGTCAGGGGGTCCTATCCAGGTCCCTGTGAGGTCTGCATGGGGAACTTTCTTTCTTTCTGCCTGCATTGTGTATTGCCCTCATAACTTTAGTAATGTCTCCTCGACATCAAACTGCGGGCCACTCCAGTTTCACCTCAATGCAGCACTGGCACCTGTCATTAGGGCCAGGGTATAGGAGCCCAAGGGGCCACACTCCCCTTCCTGTTCACCTTCCACCCTCTATTCCTTATGTCCAATCTCTCTCTCCTTCTAATCTCTCTCCCTCTCTCTCCCCACCTCCTCTCTCTCTCCCCCTCCCTCTCTCTCTCAGCAGCAGCAGCAGCAGCCCTGGACGCAACGTGACATCATCACAGGCACCAGCCACCAGAGGTGAGACAGCAAAGGTGACACCTGCCGGGTGCCGCTCCGCTCGGCTCCTGTTGTCATGGCGACGTGACTCACGTGTATTAGGAAACCTTTTTCCGACGAACGGCACCTCAGAAGATTTTGGCACGTGTGTGTGCTTTTTTTCTAAAAGAAGGACAAAAGAGGGCACAAGGAAATGGGTCGGAGCGGAATCAGTTGAAGAATGCATCATGAATTATTTCCATTTATAAATAACGTAAATATTGAGAGTTTCGTTCCTCACCATGGCGATTGACACTAGAAATGTGTGCAAATGCTGATTTAAAACGTCCATTTTAAAGGTTCTCTATACATGTTCCCTTTAACTCATGCAGCATTTCTGAGACCATAGATTCTAACGCGACTGAAGGTAGATCTAATACAGGAGAAAAAAACAAAACAAAACAGTTTTTCTTACCAGAAGAAAAAGCACACAAAAAACACACAGTGGGGCAGGTGAGTGTGGCGCTGCGCTAGCCTCCTCGACATATTGCACCTGCTCAATTATTGAGCCTTCCTTCCATCTTATGGTCCAGCAGCCGCGAGGGCTATGTACCTTCCGATTAGCTGAAGAGATGTCAGTGCAGCAGGCAAGGAATGCTGGGTCTTTGGTGCCATCATCCTTCGCTGATGCTTTGTGACATAGCTGTCAACTCCCGTCCTGTTTCATATTTCATGGAATGGCCACGGCAGAAACTCCCGGCCATAGCTGACACCACTCTGGAAAGAGGAACTTATAGGGATGAAGTGGTCACGTTTGGGTCATATTTGCTGATTCAGGGGGTGAACGGGACAATGAAGTTTGAAACTTCAATTTTTGGTATTCTGTATCAGAAATGACAATTTGTCATTTCTGATTGTGATTTCTGATTACTCAGCTCACACAACTAATGCATACACAGTGTAATCATGTGCTAAGATCTGTTCTGTAACCTAACATAAAACAAAATGTCAACATTCATATTTGCTTGTAATGTTTCCCAAAAACCCTTCAATTAAAAAAATATATGACGAGGATTACATAATTGCAATTAATCTACTTTAATAGTTATAAATAGACCTGTCAATTACAGAATTAAATAAAAAGGTATATATTTTTACATAATTCCAAATAAAAAGTACATCTTCTATTTTTTTCTTAAAGTACTTTAAGTATAAATGTGGATCTAAACCCTAAACCTAACACTAAATAGTGTGTGGGGAATTTCTTTAATATTTTTGATGCATTTTGAAGTAAATACAATATTGTTAGAAATAACACAAAAGTTCCATTTAAATGTGTTGGTGTGACATTATGTCAGGTTTAATTGCCGACACAATTCATTTTTAAAGCAGCCTGTCTATGTGAGACTCATAACTGGACTGGTCTGGGACCTATTTTATATTAAAAAGTTATATCAAGTTGATATTTATTTACACTCCTTTTTTACATAGTCAATGGACAATAATGGTGACAAACAATTAAGAGGAGGTCCAGGCAGCACAGCAGAGAATAACATTTGATTTTATTTAAAAGTTCAGTTCAAGCATATGTCTATATGTAATGAGGGAGAGATGTCACAACATAAAGAGTTGCTTCCTTTTGTTCAGCAGCTCAGCACCAACTGCCAACTGAACTGACAGTTGTGACAGCCATCTTATATTGTGTCACAGCAATCAACACAAAGGTTTGTGGTGATTGCTGTGACACATGCAGTTGTCACTCCAAACCACTACAAAAAAGAAATTAAACATGCAAGAAAACACACAAATAATGTAGTAATGTGATTGAAGATAAAACAAGATTAAGGATTAAATATAATATATACAATAAAACTATAAAGTAACGAGCACAAATGTATTTATTTTATAATATCCACTTCTTGACAATCACATGAATAGCATACTCTTCAAGTCACAACAGAGCATAGGCCTAAAAACGCGCCCTTCGATGAGCCTGGGACGCTCATGTCACATTCAGATCTCAGTCACATGGGGGCAGTGTTGAAACAATAAACCCCATTGAACGCTCAACAAAGACCTGTTGAAGGCTTGGAGATCATTTCCTGTGTTCTTTATGACATTTAATGTAGAACAATAACACAACAGGATTTTGAAAAAAAATTGTGAAGCTTGATGAAACGAGATGCTTTGAAGATTAAAAATACATAGCAGAGGAGCCAATGTAAGGTTAAGACTGTGGTGTGTTCGTTGGTTGAACTATTCGGTAGGGCTACTGTAGTCTTGATGGTGCTATATACTATCTGGATGTTATCCATAGGACAGTTCCTCGTGTTGGGATGCAGCCGGTGGAGTGTTCTCCGCATCCTCCACTTGCAATGTATCCCATTAACGTTGACCTGCATTGGTTAATGTCAATGCCTGCCTGGCAACATAGTTTCTATACATCACACCCGTAAAGTATACCCCCGCAGCCCCGGCGAGGGGGGCGCAGTCCATAGGCAAAGGGCCCCGCGAATCCTTGTATATTTTTAATAAGTCGGTGGGAGCCCTCGCCGGTGACTTGTCGGTGCATGATGCGCCGGGGACGTCGGAGCGCGCTCTGAGGAGGCGGGCTCTACTCCGCACCAGGTGCTCGTCATCAACTATCAGGCACACCTGCGGCCATCAGACGGCTACTTAAGATTCTTCCAGACCATTGTTCAGCGCTTCGACGCACTAATCCTAGTGACCCAGCCTCCGCGACTCCTACGGCTCCCCGTGAATCCCTCGTTGTTCCCATCGCTCTACCTCCGGATTGCTCTCCTCCACCGCCACCGCCACAAACCCCTCTTGATCTCGGACTTGACTTTGGTAGCTAGCGCACGCACATTTCCGAACATAAGCATACATTACACACACTTAGTTTAAGTACACACTTCACAAACACTGGACGATATCCGCACCATACATATTCTCAGCATTTATTGTTTTAGTATTTGTGAATAAACATTTATTTTCAAGTCTGTCTGCCTTTGGGTTTCTGCCACACTGGTCCTTTGGTCCCCGTCCAACGTTTGTAACAGTTTGACTAATTAAAGATTACATTTTTTAATGTTAAGTGGCAACTACTTTATAGTACATAAAGTGAAGCAGCAGAATTATCTGAAGGCCTTCTTCGCTATAAACAACTCTAAAACAAGAGAACAGAAGTGTCTCGTCCTCCAGTATAACATCCGTTCAGACTTGTCTTATACATTTAAAGTCTTAATTTCAAGTGTCATGCCACGATGTGGAAGGCTAACATGGGCTTGCATCCTAAAAAGTGGATACCAAAGCATACTAGGAAGTGGATACTAACTAAAGAGTGGATACTAAAACATACTAAGAAGTGCACTACAACACATTGCCAGAGCTTAAATGCTTCAACCTTCTGATTTTTATTTTTTTTCCCTAAGCCTAAATAAATTAATTTAAAAAACGAAAACAATTTTCCCAAATGCAAATCTAAAAGTATTTGCGGAACTGTGTATGATCAATGTGCAAACTTGTGGCCAATTTGTTACAGGGATAGTCAGTGGCAATAATGTGAATTCCTGGATATTAAATGTTCATCTGCAATGTTCTGTAGTGGTCCCAGTAATATTTGTTAAGTGTACTGAAGTAGCATCACATGACATGGTTAAGCTACGTTTGAGTAAAAAAAGAAAAGGTTACAAATGCAGTAGCAACAACAATATTTTCCACTTCACAAACTATTCTATAACTATTCTAATTATGTGTTAACTCCCCCTGCTCGGATGTCTCTCGTTTTTCTAAGACTCACTCTGTATTGAGTGTTTTATCAGTGATTGTTATTTGGGGTGTATGTGTATATATATATATATATATATACAGTATATTAGGGCTGGGCGATTTTTCAGATTTTATCGATTAATTCGATTTTTTACTCTCCTACGCTTTGTGAAATGGCTGAACCGCAAAATTGCGATAAAAAAAAAGAAGTGTGCCTTAAGGGGCTCCGTACTCCTCACTTTCCAGAACACGTGCACTACTTAGTTTACCGCGCGCAACAGATTACCATATAGATGTCATTGTCCATGAGCTTCACTCAGTCACGAACGCCACAGACTCTCACAGGAAGCCGGCGAGCTTCACTCAGCCAGGGACGTTACAGACTCTCACTCATTGCCGGTGAGTGGTCGTATTATTCTGTGCTCTATGTCCGCAGCATTTTCTAAATCGGGGAGTTTTATGTTGGTTCGGCACTTGGTGTCGCCGCTTTTGTTCGGTAAATAAAAACTTTAAACTCGCCATCGGTTTTCCGTAGCAGAGACATTGCTACACATTTTTTGTAAAGTTTTTTTCAGGAATGGCCTACAAGAGACTTTTTTTTCAATTTGATGAAAAAAAAGAAATACACATTTTTGCACAATGAGTCAAGTGGTGCTGTTTTTTTAATTACATTTTTGTATTCTTGAACAACAGATTTTTTTTCACATAGGTCACATTGTTCACATGTTGATAAAGAAAATATTTTTTTAGTTTAGAGAAAAACAGAAAAAAGTTGGTTTAAAATTGAAATTAGCACATTATTTTGAAAAAGAAATAAAGGCCAAGTCGCCCAGCCCTAAAATATGTTATTTGTGGTGCTCTCCCTCATGCCTCTGCAGATGGAGAGCTGTTTTCTCTCGTTGGTCTTCGCTTGTATTATTAGTATTATATATGTTGTATATATATTATATTATCCAGGAGCAGCAAAATATTCTGTTCGTAGCGTGTGATACTTTTCAAATGAGCTGAGTGGAAGCACGGTAAACGCCTTCTGAGGACGTAAGTGAAGACAGTGGAGGCGCGGTAAACGGCCCCTGATGACGTAATAGAGAACTGTTGGCATGGAATCATTTTAAAAGAGCAACGGCCAATGGTGTAACTTCATCACTCGACTGCACCAATGGTGTAACTTCATCACTCGGCCGCAGCAATGGTGTAACTTCATCACTCAGCGAACTTTGATCACTCAGTCCATTTCTAAGGCTGATCCCTGTGGTCCAGCCAAAAATATGACGGTTGAAAATAAATGAACATTTGTACATCGGTGCATGTCATAGAGACAGTTTATTCCTACCCCCTGCTGAGAAATATTACAGCAACACACTGAGCAAGGTTGAGCCTTTCCTTATACCTGTGCTTTCTATTCTTTAATGATACCATTGGCTTTTTTTAGCCATCCTTTACCACTGACGTCCCACCGGGGGGCCAATACACATTACAGACAGTGTGTGGGTGGGTGTGTGAAGGTGTGTGTGTGTGTGTGCCCGCGCGCACTAGTTAAACCCCTGGTTCTCAGGCGGTAATAGCTTCACCGAAACACCTCTGTATGCCGTGCGCAACGCACAAGCCCGGCTCACAAGGAAATAATTGAGACAAACTCATTCAGTCGCGGCTCATTTAATATAATGAGCAAAGTGAGCTGTTCAATTTGCATACTGATAAGATGCCTCTGTCAGATTTTGCTTGGTTCCCATCACAGATACTCACTCTGGATATTACATTCAATCAGGCCCCTGATTTACTTTACCATCAAATGGAGGGAAGTGCAAACCAATGCTTTCAATTAACCCATTGGCTGGTTCTGATCACCTCGTGGATACGTTGGGCACTCGGCCAAAATAAAACTTCAGAGGGGGAAGGAACAGTGTAATTGTCGTAGTAGTAGAAGGCCCTTGTGCTAATATAGAAGAAAAATGGTCTTTAGTTTGACACGGATTGATTGAAAAAAAAAAGAAATTAATACAATTTTCTCTTCAGAGACGTGCACCAAAAGAAGAGGAAATCATTTGTTTCATGTGTGCAGCTGCCGAAAGCCAACATCAGTTGGCTTTTGGTTCCCTCCGTGACGTGTCTTTCTGCTGTAACCCTGGCACACACCTCTCTCCCTCACACACCGCTCCCTAACACACACACACCCCGCTCTCTCTCACATACACACACACACACACACACACACATACAGCTCTCCCTCACACACCACTCCCTAACACACACCCACACACCCACACCCTGCTTCCTCTCACACACACACACACTGTTGCTGGTTCCGCTGGCGCTGCTGATTGTGTTTGCCGCCATACGTTGTTCTGCTTTCAGATTCTGGAACAAGCACACGTACTCGGGTACGTCTCAGAACTCCATAGCCGAGCCGTGGCTTCTGATTTGAAAGCGACACATTTGTCTGGAGGCTGTAGCTTTCCCGCTTGCGGACACCGGACCATTTCTTGTGGGAGAGGGAACAGATGGTCACGTCATGAATAGTGCAGATGCTCCCAGACGCCCACGCCGCCGCATCACCTCGCGTGCAGCACGTCACCTCAGCTCATGCTTACTTATAATTGATGCGCTGGAAACGGCCCCCGTCCTCACCGCGGTTCTGTCGCATGGCTGACTCATGAAGGTCATTATGTTGCTGCGCTGACATACTTGCTGTGTACGGTACAGTGGTAGTGTGTAGAGGTGTTGCCGACACACTTATGTAGGACTCTCTTCTACTTATGAATGTGTGGGGGTGAGTGGATGTGTGTGTGTGTGTGTGTGTGTGTTGTAGTCGTGACAGCAAGGAGAAACTGGCAAAGTTCCATAGAGTGCATTGTATTCAGTTGCAGTACTAACAATATACAATCCTACTATATTGTTACATAGAATATATTTCTCTACACCAACCAACTATGAATACAATTCATGTGAAATGTGTTTTTTTTATAGCATGGCATATTATGAGAGTATAAGTGTTTCAAATATCCTCTACCTACCTAATTCCCTGTGAGTGTCGCAGAATTTGCAGGGGGGAGCCCACAGAAACAGTTTAATTATACATGGGCCCCCCCGGCAACACATTACATTAAACTTGTATGGCTCGGGTCCTCTTGGTTTAGACAGAGTAGGCAAAGTCACAGACCTGTTTGGTGAACCAGTGCTCGTCGTCCTGTATATTGTTTATTTTTCCACCCTATATTGGAATCCTAAATGTTAGATTTGAATAAAGTCATGATTAGCATATGCTTTTGAAGCATCCTTTTTAATTATTAAACAATAATTGCTGCCTTGTTAACAGTAAACACACATGGTGTAATTAAACAATTTGCTCAAGTTCCAATTATTTTCTGCCAGAAAAAATAATAGTTGCCAATAATAGTGGATTAATTAGACATAGCTTCCCAGCTCTAACAAAAATAAAATACAAATCCATTGAGTTGGACCAGCACAGTATACACTCAGATATTGTGTGGGTCCTTTCAAATTTGTGAAACATTTTATACAAAGACATATATAAGCTCAAATTTGGTGGCATATTTTTTTTGAGAACATCGAAGATGCGCAGTATAATTTACATCACATGTGATATATATATATAATATTTAGTTGTAGCTTTTTTCCTTCTGTTTTCTCAGTAGGCCTAAATCCAACTGATGGAGATGATGTACACCAGGACCAGGCCGGATCAACTGGATACGGTACTTTCAGCCATTCAGATAGTGATCTAAAAATCATGTATTGTTGTTTTTCACTTTAAAAGGCCCTATCCAACAGAAGTCAGATGACATTTTTTGAATGTCTTTCGTGAGGTGTCAGCATAAAACCAGAGGTTGGGGCGGGACATAGCTTTTACAAAATTGGGAGGGTTTGTTGCAGTGTCTAGGGTAGAGCTTCGCCTTGATATTTGAATCCGTCAAAAACCAAAGCTAGCTGTCAATCACCGTGCTATGAGTTACAGTTGATAATAGAGCAATGTAACTGGACAAAATACTTGTCAGTTTAAAGCATCATTAAAGTTTGTTAGAGGATTGGGTTGTGTAGTTACCTTGCCATGATTTAACTCCAAATATAGATATCTTAGTTGCTTAGTTGCTCCGTAGATTCAAACTTGATAATACAAAGTAGTGTTTTTTCTCTCCCAAATTGACATTGCATGGTGAAATAGGTCTCAAAGTGACACTTTTAGCATCACTTTGAAGACATACGCGTGTTCTTGTTTGTTTCCGTAGCCCACATGTGTCAAACTCACGGCCCGCGAATCCGAGCGCTCGCAACATGTACAAGTAGCTCAGAGCCAACAAGGCGAAAGTAATTTTTCATTTAATTTAAGATAAGTAAACCCCCCGTTTTAGCAGGAGAACATCCGCCCTGGACAAAAATGTGATCTGAGGTAAAAATGGTTCCTTTTAGTTTTTAGAAAAAAATGACACTGAACCACAGGGGTTGATATTGGCAAGAATCTGGCGATACGATACACATCAGGATACAAGGGTCACAATTCAATATATTGCAATTATTTTGTAATGTGATGTACTGCAATATTGTTTAGGTTAAATTGAAAGTGTATTGTAAAAAAACATCTCAATGCTCAAGGAGTTTTTGTGCAATTTAAATCATAGTAACATTCTCCATCTTTGAACCATAGAAAATGCAGTGCTTGCATCTTTAAAGTATTACTATCTACAATATTACAAACATGCGCTGTGAATCGATATAATATTGGGAAAAATAAAATATTTATACACTAAATATGGTATCTAAATACCATATTTAGTGTATACTTTTTTTTCTCGTATACACAGATTTGTTCTTAAATCGTTAAAAAATTAAATAGGGTCAATCGGTACTAGAGTTGAGGGCGTTTTAGTTAATGACGGACAAGGAGAACAACAGAAAACAATGGCGGTGCCCGACGAAAGTGAAGAAATCGACGGAGAAATGAAAACTGTTTTGTCTGAGAGACTAATGATGTTCAAATATGAACAGAAATTTGCACAGAAGGCTTTTATCAGAGAATATGTTTCACATTAAATACTTCCAACCGGATTCAGCAGGAAGAGTGTCACTTAGCCATATGTCAATTCCTGCCCAGCCAAGGCCAGACTGATATTCATTGTCTTGCCTTGAGGAGGTGGAAGCTGTCATCTCATTGCCAAGTGCCTGCCCAATAAATGATCAGTTTTACCATCTTAAATTATTCTGTTATTTCCCACTACCTTAGTGGGTCGTAACAAAGTGGGGTCTCGTCCAGGATATTATACCCATTTCCTGTGATAGTTTATTTATTTTTGGTGGATCTTTGTTCACTTGTTTTGGTTCACTCCCTTACTTAGTTAGAATAGCTAGATTTGATTTTGAGGCATTTGTGGCAGGGCTAGGGGTCGGGTGGACCCAAGAGCAGAACACTTGACACATAAAGGAACCGGTTTATTGTCCGACAGAGTAATACAAATGGATGATGAGGGTGTGTGGGTAGGCAAGTGGAATGGAGGAGGTAACGGTGAGTCCAGAGCGAGGGAGACGGCAGACGGCTATAAGCGAAAGGCGAGCAGGACAGCAGGATCGCCGGGAGGCAGGTGAAGGTGGGGAGCGGCGGACAGGCAGAACAGGAACACCGGGAAGGGAAACACGGAACAGTGGGTTAGCTTGACGAACACGAAACACACAAACAACACTGAAATTAACTAGGTCAATAGTTGAGCGCTAGAGTGGAGTTACCGCGAGTAGCTGAAAAAATACTCGACGAGCAGGTGGAAAGCCAGAGTAGATAAGCCGGGTGGTGATGATTGATGACTGCCAGGTGTGTAGGGAAGGCAGGAGGTGAGGAACCGGGAATGACCATGTATGGTCACCGGAAGTCAGGACCTGGGTCGGTCATGACAATTTGTTGAGAGTCCTACTTATGTGCAGCTGGAAAAGTGCCATTACAGTTAATTGACAGTTTGTAAAACAGGAATTTGGAGTGCTAGTTGTACAGGCTCTAGTGGAGTTATAGGTTTTAGCTTCACCTAATTTAGATTTGGCTGAGGATGGTGCCGAGTTTGCATATCAATGTTCCCAGGGTTAAATGTTCCCAGGTCCAATGTTCCCAGGGTTAAATGTTTCCCAGTCCAATACACACACAATTTTTTTTAATTGTATTATCGCATTTTCCTCAGAAACGGAAGGTCGGAACTATATGTATCTTTTTGTGTTTTTTTGATGGCTTAATCAGGTTGAGTTGTTCAACACATTTTTCAATGGGAAATAGTGTATCATGAATATCCAGACAATATTGTTTACTTTACAACTTTATTTTATTCACAAAACCGTATTCCACTTTCCGTTTCACTGGAATATGACATTCATTAATTCACTATAAATAAATACATTGGCATGCACATCTCATATTCTCTCTCTGTTTAAAATGTCTCAACATTGTCATGATCAGGTAGAGGCACGAAGAGCAGTAGGAACATTAGAGATAGGGTTGGACCCAAATGCAGAGGACCGAGGCAGGCAGGAACAGTTCAAACTAATTTAATTAACAAAACCAAAAAGCTCACAGGCATGGGAATCCAAGAAACAATGAATAACATGAAATAACAAAACAGAGGATAACTACCATGACACTACATACGCCTAACATTATACAACGAACCGACAAATGCCAAAGGAAGATAACTAGAATATATAGCAGAGACTGATCAGGGAATGAGGTGCAGGTGGGTATGTGGGTGGGTTCCGCAGTTTAGCGTGTGAGTCTGGGTGGAACGATAGCGCACTCATCTCTCTCTTCCAATGCGGGCTTAATTCGGAAATTGTGAGGGAGGTAGCTCTCCGGGGGCAACAGGGTAGTTTAGAGGACGGGACGGCCCCACTCGCCTCTCGATCACTGAGCAACGCCAGCGGAGAACCACTGGGGCCTGCCTCTACTGTGGCCAGATGGGTCATCTCCTCGCCTCCTGTCCGGTGCGACCAAAAGGGGAGGCTCAGTAGTGACTGCGGGGTCATTGCTGAGCCGAACCACCACCCGACCTACTGCCACGGTACTCGTCCCTAGTTTCCACTTTTCTGGCTCCTTGTCCTGGGCCCAGGAGGAAATCCCTGTCCAAGAGTTGGTGGATTCAGGTGCGGATGACAGTTTTATTGACAGGTCTCTGGTCGCCAAAATGGGAATCCCCATCGTGCCTCTCGTTACCCCTTTAACTGTTAATGCACTCGATGGCAAGTTCTTAGCACAGGTCACTCACCGGTCGGCCCCTCTAACATTAGTTTTATCTGGAAATCATCGAGAAAGCATCCAGTTTAATGTTATTTCCTCTCCTCACGCTCCCGTAGTTTTGGGTCGACCCTGGTTGGCGATGCACAACCCTCACCTCGACTGGGCACGGGGCTCCGTGATCAGCTGGAGCATGTTTTGTCACTCTCATTGTCTCTTATCAGCACGAGCACCGAAACGTCCCTCGTCGACACCGG
>OMKN01054495.1:0-11070 GCA_900302345.1 Melanonus zugmayeri | reverse complement strand
TTTTTTTTTATTTTTTTTTTTTGGGGGGGGGGGGGTATTTTTCCTTATTTTGTTCATTTCTTTCTCATGGTTTTTTTCATTGTATTTCCACTTCTGAAAGGGAATAAGGAAATTGGATGCAATTTCTCTCACACATGTATGCAGGCACACACACACACACACACACAGGAATACCAGGAATACCCCTCCACTCCCACTCCCCATCTTATCGCAAAAGTCTATGTGGAGTCTGTGGGGGGCCATTGTGCTGGTCTATAACAGTGTGTTATTACCTAGAAGGCAATTTAGGAAGACAGCCAAATCGATAAAGTAGAGACATATCTGTGCAGAGAGAGCACACACGCATAACATGTCATTGACTGACATTTCATGGTTAAGGTTCTCTCTACTCAGGTTTATGTTTAGTATTTAGTACTATTTAGTAATTTAACTTGACACTTTTATCCAAAGAAACTAACAGTGAATTTTAGATACAAAATTAAGAAGCAGGTAGGGGGTTAGGTATCTTGCTCAAGGATGCCTACAGGTTTTTGGCACCTTACAACAACACCTTAACCACTACAACTGCCATCATAATCAGGTCATAAGGAGTTCATTAGATTAGATTATTTAAGTTCAATTAAGTCATTTAAATATTCTCCACCTCACCGCTACATAAATAGGGTGGATTTTGATCTAAAAAAGAGCATTCCGCTTACGCACATCGCCGGCCTGGTGAGGGCATCCCAAGAACGACAGCCCTGGTCCCACCGCACACGGCCTATTTACCTACTTCCTGTGGTTACTGTGTGAATTTGCGACACCTCAACACACCATGATACTCACAAATAACACCTGATCTCCTCCACTGGAGATAGCCGAGATCCCGCTAGACCACGAGAAATGCTGACTTAAGGGGATCATCATCTATGCAAATCTAAAAATGCACATGGTGATTATAATTACTGGGAGAGCGTTGACTATGGGGTAACTATTAATAGCATCAGGTTGGAGGGGCCTCCTGGTGGTGGATGTTGTGTTTTTTTTGTCTTTAATGGGATACTTTATCTTTTGTTTCCACTTGGCCAAGCAGTCCGCTGTGTAAAGGTCAGGGCTCCATTACACATTTGTTCCTGCAGCAGGAGCAACATTATTTCAGGGCAAGGCCTTCTATGTTTCACTTCCAGTCGACAAAGCGTTCACTAATGGTCTCGGAAACAGAAACAAATATATTCTGAATCATTTAGTTCCTGAATTTGTAAAAGTTCCGTTTTCAGTTACGATAAAATGTTCAGCTAGATAAGTGCTACATACAATATGTAGCATTTACAGTATCATAAACCTTTTATTTTACTAAAATATATCTTGTGTTGACCAATTAAACTGTTCACATATTCTGTGCATTAGAACAGAGGAGCTACAAATTGACCATGATGTCTGCATTTGCCATAAGAAATCTTTAATTAGAATGATTAAGTCAAGCATGAGAACGATTAGAAAATAGGGCAGAGCACTGCTGATCTCAAAGGTTATGCCTCCTCCTCCCTTTCCAACAGAATAATCTTCTCTGCTTTAATGAGGTCACTTAGTGGAAAGTTCAGGTCAGTTAATAAGAGCAGGCAGTTTACTTAGGCCCCGTTCAGACTGCCAGCCCAAATCCGATTTGGGGCATATCCGGATTGTATCCGGATTGATTTTATGAAGTCTGAACAGCAAAAAAACACATGAAATCCGATTTTTGCAAATCCTGATCCAAACCATTTGGAGGTGGTTTGAAATCCAATTCGAATCCGATCTCACAGAATGTGTCTTCAGTCCGGACACCCTGGTCACTCAAATTGGATTTCAAAGTGTCTTTTGAGTCACTCGCAACGCGACACACAGCGACAACGTCATTTCCAGAGGAAAGTGTATCAAAGCGGTTGTTTTGGTGGACAGCACAGTAGAGCGCAGACAACGTGTAGTCCTAGGCGTTCCCACCAGTCACTACTTTGCGGGTTGCGCCACACCTCTCGATGCACAGTGAAACCATGACTGCAGCACAGAACATCGCAATGTATATGCCTCCTCCGTCGCTGAGTTTGTCTGGTGCAGCGGAGGAGTTCTGCACCGCGACTTGACAGTGCGATTGTTTGTATTGCGAGATGATGAATCTCCATTTTAAGCTCCTGCGCTGGAAAACCGTGTCACCAGCGTACATAGCTACTGACGCCAAATGGGATTTGGCTTGGTGATATCTGGACACACAAATCCGATCTGATCACTTGCCCAAATCAGATTTTTGGCAGTGTGGACAGTCAAGATCCGATTTCTTTCTCAATTCGGATTTGCCTGCAGTCTGAACGGGGCCTTATTTGTTTTCTTGCACTACATTCAATAACTATTTTAACCTTTTCACCAAAGGTATTCTTTTTTGCAATATACTGGTATATTAAAAGGTATTATACCATGGTCTGGGTGAATACTCGATTCTGATTGGCTGTGTCCATTAAGCAAGGGATAATGCCTGACGAGGTGCCATTATCAGGAATTAATGGACGACGGGGAAGCCAGAACCAGTTGCCTCCGTGAAGTCCATTCATTCCTGATAATGGACACCTCGAAGGGCATTATCCCACTTATACCATTGTCACTTACCAAAACAAGGTTTGTTGCTTTACATTTTGGGGAAATTCGCTCTAAAAATAAAAACTTTAGGGCAGCGCTTTATCTGGTTCCCTGGAAACACCTGTGAGTCTGACAATTAGTCACACCCATAGATAGGGCCAGATTAACGCTTCACTGTGCCTTGGACACCAACATTCAAGTGCCCCCCCACACACACTTATTGTCCACCTCGTCACTTATTGTCCACCCCCATCAGCATAATCTGGCAAAATACACAATAAAGTACAGTAGCATACAGTAAATATATTTGCTTCAATATCTATCATCATCAAGTGCTTTTTGATGTACGGATGCACAAATATTCAATCTGGCTTTTGAAATTACAAATATTAGTAAATACACCACTGTGTCTTGCCAAGGCTACTCACATCACGTTATGAAAACACATCAGCATCAGTATAATCTGGCAAAATAAACAACAAGCTACAAGTGAAAGTTAAGTGAGAAGTGTCCTACTTTTTGAGCTGAGCTGTCTCCGTTGCTAGTAGCTGCCTTAGCAGAGCAGTTGGTAACAGAAGTGAAGAAACTACCTATTTTCGGTATATATTTTACATTCGCAGACTTTCTGATGTCTTTATCCTTTTTTAATTTCTGTTTGGCGTTCCCGCTTAGCTGCCCTCCAGGCTTCTCCATTTTCACATTTTTTGAATGCAGGCTGTCACTGAGGCGTTGACGTGATCCATGTCAACGTTAACTTGACGTTGATTGCCGTCACCTGTGACCCGCCTCATGCAGGCTGACCAATGAGCGGCGGGTCTGTCAGCTTGCAGTCGCATGGTCTCACTGTGTGTGAGAAGCTACAGCTGCACTAGTGGACGTAAAGTGAGATATTTTATATTATATTTTTAGATATTTAGCTTGTGCCCTCACTGCCCTGGGCCCTTCAGAGGACTATGGCCCATGGACAATTGCCCCGTTGCCTGTATGGTTAATCCAGCCTTGCCTATAGACTCCTACACAATGCAAACAGTAGTTTATGACTCCAGCCAATAGGACAACCCTTAGATACGACTTGGCAACGGGAGATAGAACGGTGTCCATTATCAGGAATTAATGGACACCCTGAAGCCAATCAGACTATAGGCCTATATCTAAACTCCCAATCTTTTCAAAAATTGTAGAGAAGGTTGTGGCTAATCAACTCACTGCTGCGTTGGAGAGACACAATATTCATGATAAGTTTCAGTTAGGTTTTCGGAAACAGCATTCTACTGAAACTGCTCTTCTGAGGGTTTCCAACAATATTCTAATGTCCCCTGATGCGGGTGATTGTTCTGTGTTAGTACTTCTTGACCTCAGTTCTGCGTTCAACACAGTAGACCATCATATCCAGATTAAGAGGTTATACGATTGGGCTGGCATATCAGGCTTAGTATTAGAATGGTTTTCATCCTATCTCACTGAAGTTTCTCCATCTCTATTGGAGACTTTGTGTCTGATTCCTCTCCACTGTCCATTGTGGTGTCCCACAGGGCTCGGTTCTGGGGCCTCTGTTATTCTCTCTATACTTGCTTCCTTTGGGACAGATCCTAAACAAATGTAATATTCCATATCATTTATATGCGGATGTGACAGTCCTCCCGCTCTGCTCTGCTGACTAACCTTTACTGATTGACAGGCAGAGCTGGAAGGCCCTTGATTGCCAATTGGGGACACCTGGAGGCCTGGACTCCAGGCTACTAAAGATGGCTGCTCACACTCACTCTCAGTTTGGGTTGAGTTAGTTTAGGGCTGGGGAGTTCTCCTTATGTGCTTTGGCTATCCTGGTTTGGTATTCAACACAGTAATGTCAGCATTAGTTGAGGCTAGCCCAGGGGTGGGCAAACTTTTTGACTCGCGGGCCACAATGGGTTCTAAATTTGACAGAGGGGCCGGGCCAGGAGCAATTGTTGACGGGGACTGCCGCGGACTACCGCCGCGGACTACCGCCGCGGACTACCGCCGCGGACTACCGCCGCGGACTACCGCCGCATATATCGCCGCTGCCGCGTATGTCCCTACTCGCAATTGTTGACGGGGGGGGGGGGACTGCCGCGGACTACCTCCGCGTATGTCGCCGCTACCGCGTATGTCACTACTCGCAATTGTTGACGGGCCGGATTGAAAAGCATAACGGGCCGTATGTGGCCCGCGGGCCGTAGTTTGCCCATGTCTGGGTTAGACAGTACAGAGGTCATTAAGGAGCAGGTAGGGGTTAGACAGTACAGAGACAGGTCATTAAGGAGCAGGTAGGGGTTAGACAGTACAGTGACAGGTCATTATACAGAGACGGGTCATTAAGGTGCAGATGTTGCAGTTCGATCATGTGTGCGGCAGACGATGGAGGAATCGAACCCATAAACTTTCAGCTTGAATGACACCTCATGCATCACTCCCCATAAAAAGGGCGATATTCACACTACATTACGTTCCTGACCTACTGTTGGAGGACGCTGCCCTCACACAACCTCTACATCAGATGATATTTATTTCACATCCCAGACGTGACATGATGAGAGAGAGAGAACGTGGCGGTCTGACGCCTGTGTAGGTGCGTACACCTTGTCCTCTACTACTACTACTACACTGTCTCTCCACTTTTTCTTTGCCTTCCTCCTGTCTTTGACAGCAGATCCATGTATTGTCTTGTCAGCAGTCTTTTTACAATTTGACAGCCAGGACAAGGAAAATAGCAGTGAAACATAAGTGAAAAAATATATTCAGTGGTTTAGACTTTCATTGCTTATCTAAGACAGTGTTTTCATCCCGTTTTAGGAAATCCCAGATATGAGGAAATGCATAGTGAACACCTTAATATGTTTCTAATTGGTGCGCCTAACTAGTGATGCAGACTTCAGGGGCATCAATGCACACAAGGGCCTTTATAACAGCCGCACAAACTGTGAAACCCACTTAACGTGTCAGGAGCCAGACAGGCAAGATATCTGCTCGCACCACACAAACCCAATGTAGCAGATCTCCCTGCTACATGCCACCGAAGTGGCTTTCCTGGGCTCCTCCGACGACCAGGACATGGGTATATGTTAAAAACAGGTTTATTGCAGAGTTTGAAGGCAGAGCAGGTGGTATCCTGCTGACATGTCAGCGCTCCTCCTGAGTGTGTGTGGTGACGGCTGGTTTAACCTGTGGGCCTTGATCACCCAATGCACCACAGGTGTGCAGCCTCATTCAGCCCCAGAGTCTAATCAGCCTGACTCGGGCCAGGTGAGGCTGCTTAAACCAGCCACCAACCACACACACTCCACACCCAAGAGCAACTGTTTTGTGGGGTTGAGGTAAAGTAGCAACTGCATTTTTTGTCCAAACACACACACACACACACACACACACAATCAATCATTATGGACTTCAGATTGACAGACTTCAGGAATATGTCATTCTCAGTCCTCAGAGTTGGGAGGCAGAAGGTTGCTCTCAACATTATACATCTCTGAGAGACAGCCTGTGTATTTTTCAGTAAAGGCAGCATCTCAGGCTGTCTATTTTTAGGAACAAGCTTATATACATATATATGAAAACCCCAACCGGCCATATACAAGCACAGCAGAGCCTTTCTCAGAGACATGATACCATATGAAATTGCATTTGATATTTATATAAGACGACTCATACTTTAAACCTCATATAGTTTCTGTTGCTGGTTGCAGTGACAGGTCTGAGGAACATTTTGGATGTGAATACATTAATTAAAAAAGAATTGAGAAAATGTGATATTTGCCGACATTTGCAAAAGTTATTAAAATCATTGAGAGCAAGCATCACTATAATTATTGTACCAACATTATACCTACGGTATGAGAACCAGCAATTGGACTCAAAGAAGAAACCATGGAATTGTTTATAAATGCTAACTGAAAATAAAAAAATTATTATATAGAAGGTATATCTTGCAGCACAGAAAGTGGCTCAGAATTGTACTATACACCGATCAGCCATAACATTAAAACCACTGACAGGTGAAGTGAATAACATGGATCATTTCATTACAATGGTACCTGTCAAGGGGTGGGAAATATTAGGCAGCAAGTGAACAGTTAGTTCTTGAAGTTGATGTGTTGGAAGCAGGAAAAATGGGCAAGTGTAAGGATCTGAGCTAAGCGACTGGGTCAGAGCTAAGCGACTGGGTCAGAGCATCTCCAAAATGGCAGGTCTTGTGGGGTGTTCCCGGTATGCAGTGGTTAGTACCTACCAAAAGTGGTCCAAGGAAGGAAGGAACCGGCGACGAGGTCATGGGCGCCCAAGGCTCATTGATGCACGTGGGGCTAGCCCACCTGGTCCGATCCCACAGAAGAGCTACTGTCGCACAAGTTATGCTGGCTATGATAGAAAGGTGTTAAGAACACACAGTACATCGCAGCTTGCTGTGTATTGGGCTGTGTAGCCGCAGACCGCTCAGAGTGCCCATGCTATCCACCCCTATCCACCGCCGAAAGCACCTACAATGGGCACGTGAGCATCAGAACTGGACCATGGAGCAATGAAGGTGGCCTGGTCTGATGAATCACGTTTTCTTTTACATCATGGATGGCCGGGTGCGTGTGTGTCGTTTACCTGGGGAAGAGATGGCACCAGGATGCACTATGGGAAGAAGGCAAGCCGGTGGAGGCAGTGTGACGCTCTGGGCAATGTTCTGCTGGGAAACTTTTGACACGTACCACCTACCTAAACATTGTTGCAGACCAAGTACACCCCTTCATGGCAACGGTATTCCCTGATGGCAGTGGCCTCTTTCAGCAGGATAATGTGCCCTGCCACACTGCAAAAAGTGTTCAGGAATGGTTTGAGGAATATAAGAAAGAGTTCAAGGTGTTGACTTGGCCTCCAAATTCCCCAGATCTCAATCTGATCGAGCATCTGTGGGACAACAAGTCCGATCCATGGAGGCTCCACCTCGCAACTTACGGGTCAGAGCTGTTTTGGCAGCAGAAGGGGACCTACACAATATTAGGCAGGTGGTTTTAATGTTGTGGCTGTGGCAGTGTATGTGGTAGTGTTACTGAGCATAACATGAGATGACAAGATCATTTGCTTTTACTGACACAAGAAGTGTCACTGTGCACTAAAAACGCACACTACTTGAGAAGGCTCTTGAGAAGCAGAAGCCCCCATTGTTTGTTTAGAGCCTAAAGCACATGGCCGCATCGGGACAGATGCAGAATAATGTTTCTGAATTTTTCCATCCAAAATAGACTTGAGTCCTATTTCAGGCGAGCAAAAAAATACAGCACTGCTACATTCGCGCTCTGTGTGCTTTGTTTCATTAAAACAATATGATTATATTTCTAAATTATGAGGCAATATTTGTGCTCCATAGGCCTATGCTTTCGGCTGAAGCAATGCGACAGAGCTGCTTTTGCCATGTTATTAGCCATACATAGCCTACCTACATACGGGAGGAGGACGTTTTACATAACTATAGGCCTAAATCTAAAAGACGGAAAAGCTAATACTGTAGGCTAAAAGCCTAAAGCCATGATGGATAAACGAGAATATATGGTGTGGCTTCTGGGGCTGCAGCCCCGATTGTTTTGTCAAAAGCCCCGAATCTATTTTTACAGCTCTAGGTATGCCCCCCCCTTTCCACAATCCGATCGTGAGTGGAATCTTAGCGCAACCCCCCCCCGTCAACAACAATCTGATCGCGAGTGGAATCCTAGCGCTAGCCCCGGATAGCCCCGGACCTTGTCGACTCTTAGATCCGCCCCTGGTGAGACCCAATCGTAGTTTGACCTCCCAGAAATGATTACATTGGCATCTTACTCAAAGAAGCAAATGATTACATTGGCGAGACAGAGAGGACAATGGTAGGGAATGATGAGATGCTGAGCAAAGGTCTGTCCCCAAAAGGAGGCAGGGGCAGGAACTGTGTAACGGCATGAAGAAACGTAACATGTATCTGTCCTGGGTTTGAACTGTTTATAAGCCGGCACTCAGTACAGACAGGCAGTCCCTTCATGAACAGACAGAGCATGTAACACGTACATTGCTCTCTGTAATAAATACGTTACTATTATACTTTATTGATTCTTCGAGTCCTACCTTATATCCTATTTTAATTTGGACCCTAAACGGCGCTAAGGAAAAAAATAATACAAGCTACAACCAAACACCAATGTTTTCTTACTGCATTTAACGGTTGGAAGAAACACGGTAGTTAAACAAAGTTAAACAAAACTCAGTTTTCATTCAATTGTCATCCAACTTAAACTAACTAGGCAGCTAATATTGGATGTGTCATAGTGCATTTTTCTCCTGAACAGGTCGTTCCATAACCATATAATTTTGCTAACTATTGTTCCATCGACTATCACCGTCGACTATTGGCATCTAGCCTGGCAGGCTGTTAAAGCTGCGGCATCGATTTCCTCGGTGGTGCGGCAAAGCGTGAATTTTATCCAGAATTGCATGCGAGAACAATAACAAAGAAAACAGACAATTGCAGTTTGACTTGTTGTAATTGACAATTCAAGCTCTTACCACAAACCCCTGGGAGATAGACAGGCGCTGTATTGTTCTGAAAATAACCAAACCGGCCCAGATATGTCATAAGGGGGGGTTGAAAGGACAGCAAGCATTAGAGAGATAAACAAACGCCAACATTCATCAAGTTCAATTACATGGAAAAGACGCCAAACTTAGACAAACAAGAAAAGCAGGTAAGGTAAGGTTTTTCTTTCTTCTTTTTTTTTTAAACACTATAAAAGAAATGGTCCTTTAGCAGCAACGAGTTGGATGGAGATGAAAAAAAGGTTTATTATTTTTTTAGTAGTCATAGTTTTATTATTCAAGGCTCCAGGTAGGTGAGAAAACCACACACACACACACACACTTCTGTGTGGATGGAAACATCATCTTCAAACACTGAAATCGTTTGCCGTTATCATTTGACATTCGTTCTGTAATGTATTTATTTATATCTTTTTTTTAGTTGACAGGCCTTATATCAAAGGTATACTGTAAGTATACATATGAAAGCATAATTCAACACGACTATGGTTTTACATCTCTAATATCATACTGCAATTAAGGCAATTAGAAAACCACACACGCACACACACACACACACGCCCAGAGTGGAGGTTTAATCAGTGTGGATGTGGTGTGGAAGCCCTTTCCTCCCCACAGTGCCAGGAAGTGTTGTGATGATGGCGGCGTTGGCATATTGATGTCAAGTCTTTATTGTGTGGGTTTATGGTGGGGGGAAGGGGCTTGATTATCCCCCTAACCTTTTCCCCCCTCACTCCCTCGCCACTCACACAAGAGAAGCCTAGCCCAGAGCAGCTTATTGTCTGTCGACGTGAAAAAGACCTCAATCACACTCTCATATCTTAGTGTGTGTGACAGTGTTGTGTGTGACAATGTGTGCGTGTGCTGTGTGTCTTTCATCCCTAATTTACTTAAAACACATCTTTGAAAAGGTGTGTTGTTCCTCCCTTGCGTCCTAGAACCAAGGTATTCAAGCTAGACAACCGCAAGAGATGTGGGAAAGAGAGACGGAAATGAGCCAATGCAATGGAAAGCGAAAACAAAAGAACAAAACAAAAAATAGAATACTTTGGGAAAGTTGTGGATCCAAAACAAGCCAAAAGACGAGGAAGAGACATGTCTTACACGGGGCCTGAGATCCATAGACAAGTGGTGCCTGTCAGAGAGGAGATGCTCTTGGGGAACTTAAAACGGGGACATGATTAAGCAAAAAAAAATGTTAGGACAGCGCAGTGGGCGCACGCTGCTGGGGTTTTTCAAAGACAGTACAGAGCTTCGGCTCAGCTGCTGAGTCTCCCCCTGCACTCCTGCAGGTGCACACGTGGACTGTGGGCACGGCTGCATACTTGCATGCGCCCGCGAAACATGGACTTTGGCGCGCATTGCGACTGCCTGCACACTCACATTTAGTTTGTGCACTTTGGCATGCATACGATTGCATGCGTGTGTTGACATGCACTTTGGCGCACGTTGCGAGGTAGGTTTAGTGTGTGTGTGTGTGTGTGTGTGAGCAGCAGGGGGGCTTCCACATTAGAGGATGACACGGGAGTGGATTTTCACTCCCGTCCCATCCCACTCCCACAGAAAAAATCCCGTCCCGTCCCAATCCCGGGCCAGAGTAAAAAAAAAATCCCGTCCCATCCCACTCGTGGTAGAATGACTCCCGCTCCCGTCCCACTCCCGTTCAGAATGACTCCCGCTCCCGTCCCGCTCCTTTTTTTTTTCCTTCTCGGTGATTACTCTCTCTCTCCAAACATTACGTCATTGTTGGACGCAATCAGAGAGAGAGAGAGAGAGAGAGAATAAATATCACACATATATAGACAAAAATAGGATGTTGCATTTATTCAGATTCAACACTTCAGGTTCCCGCTCCCGTCCACTCCCGTTGACTTTTTTTCCCATCCCGTCCCAATCACGTGATTCATATTAAAATGA
>OMKN01054494.1:36338-46703 GCA_900302345.1 Melanonus zugmayeri | reverse complement strand
TTTTTATTACCATATCTAATCTTACTGTATAGAAACTTGGGGAAACACATACAAAACTAATCTGAATCCTATTATTATTTTACAGAAAAAGGCAATAAGAGTTGTGAGCAATGTCAGTTATCTCCATCCTACAAAAACACTGTTTTTTAATCTAAGGGCATTAAAGTTCCTTGACCTAGCTGGCCTTAAAACAGCAGAGATAGTCTTTAAAGCTAGAAGTAATCAACTACCAAGTAACTTACAAATTTTGTTTATAGAACAAGAGGGGAGGTATAATTATAGAAGACCACTCAATTTCCAACAGCCTAGAGCTCGAACCACACTTAAAAGCATGTCTGTGTCAGTTAAAGGAGCGAAACTCTGGAACAATCTACCAGATGAGATAAAAAACAGCAAGAATATTTTTAAGTTTAAAAAGATGTTTAAAAACAGGGTTCTAGAATCTTATGGTCAAACCTAACAGCCAGCGCCCCTGGTTCTTGGAGGGGAGCGCTGGGGATGATGTCTGGGATGGCAGCTCCTTTTTGAGTGTGATATTGCTTAATCGTGTTGTATTAGAATTAGTGCTGTCAATCGATTAAAATATTTAATCATGATTAATCACATAATCTCATAGTTAACTTGTAGTTAATCACACATTTTTATCTGTTGTAAATGTCCCATTTTTTTTCTCATTTGAATGCTCTTATCAACATGCTAGCGCGTATAACGCGCACAATTGACGCCGTTAAAATGGGTTTACGTTAACGCCGTTAATAACGCGTTTAACTGACAGCAGTGTTTGGGAAACACTCGCAAAGTGGAAGGTCTACCTTGAAAAGTGTCTCTTGAAAACCTTGAAACCTCGAAAACTCAAGGTATGCCGGTATCGGGAAACGCAGCCTAGTTTAGTGTGGACTAGTTAAGAATGGAGCCACATGGTTTAGTTTAGTTTGGACTAGTTAAGAGTGGAGCCACACGGTTTTCTGACCATGTCAATAAGTTTAGACATAAAGGAAGACTGTGAAGGAACGTGGAATAAATGAAACATCACTTTAACAAAGGAGAAGGAATCAGTGGGATTACTGTTTATTGAATGAGTCAGTCCGACAATCTCACTCACACTAAGGGCTCTAATAATACCATAGACCATATGGATAATACATACCCATCCAACATCCATTTAATCCAACATATAATCAAATGTAATAGTTTGGCCTGTGATACGCTCTGCACGTAGCCATATGTGCAGGCAGAAAAAGGACAGCTACACTGTTCTCTGGTCCTCTATATGGTCATTGCTGTAATGTGTGTGTATATAGAATACATGGTTGAACTGATTTTACTGCGTGTCTGGATGGTGCGGCGTACGCCAGTTATTACACGGCGTACGACTGGTGAGAAATGATATGATGTGTATAATGCAGTGCACTGCTTAGTCATGTGTGGCTGCGCACACCAGATTACTGATAAAAAGGGAGGGAATGACATTGATCTCGTCAGACATTTCCTTAATGTTAATGTGCCAAAAAAAGAACAAAGATTGTTCACGAGTCCCAAATCTCGAGTCCGAGTTTTGGGACTACTTAGCATCACGAGTCTACTTAGCATAGTAGAAGCATTCCAGCTTTTTTCTTTCACCAACTGGTTGTGGTATTTCTTGCACAAAATGTTGAACAGACATTCAGAGTCCGACCAGTTCTCCATCGCTGGTGTCAGAGGACGCCGATCTCAGTCTCAGTGCCCCCCACACTGAGACTGAGATCAGCGATTACACTGGCAACAACCAATGACATTTGAGATCAAGAACGACCAATGGGGTTTGAGGTCAAAAACGGCCAATGAGTGAGGTACAAAAAAAGGACTTTGTATCCTGAAGAAATGATTCACGGCTCAAGTTCAGAGGAATGCTGGTAGTATGTTGGGCTGTGGCAAATGTATGGACCGGTCTGCCGTGTCTCTATCTACAGAAACCATTAGCGTGAGAACGTGAGCCACGTTCCCGTGAGATTTGGCGAGTTTTCAGAGATGGAGCAGATAATCGGATAGTAGAGTCTGTGTGTTGCCTAGTATGGACCACCGACCCGATGGCAAGGCGAGACTTATCGCCGAGACCAGTCGTGTAGTGTGTACTGCCGAAGTCGGCCCGACTTTAAAAGTCGCCTAGTGGGTAGGAGCCTTTAAGTGCAACTCGAGTCCTCATCTCTGTGAAGACACCCGTCAGTTCTGTCGAGAGCTGGAGGCGGCACGAAATTTGATGGAGGCGGCCTCCTCTTAATTCTCTATGCAGGAAAAAGCCTGAACACCCACCAAAGCAAAATGCATGTTATATTCAGATAAGACACACACACACACACACACACACACGCTTTCTCTGCTTCATGTTCACTTCCTCTTATTCTCACCTCCTTTCAAATCTACCTTCGCTATTTCTTTTGACACCACCACATCCACCCCAACCAAGACAAACACACACACGCCTAACAATCTCCCATTTTCACCAGCACCACCACCTCCACCACCACTACCTCCATCACCACCTCAACCACCACCACCCCTCACCTCTGTACTGGGGCCTCACGGCGCGGTTGTTGGGGCAGTGGGGGCCCTGCTTGCTGAAGTGGATGTTGGTGCGGATGCAGCGCTGCAGCAGCGGCTGCGGCGGTCGCGTGTTGTCGCTCATGCTCAGGAAGATCTTGTAGGGCTCGTGCTGGCTCAGCAGGCGCAGGGAGTGCATCTGCGGGGGGGGGAACGTTTACAACCAAGATGGTCGACAGTTGAATAAGGCCCATTGTACGTTTTATTTTGGATGGATAAAACAGAAAACAGAAAAGTCAAATAAAAAGGAGTGCATGCCAGGTGCATGATGCTCTTTCTCCCTTAGATCGGTCCTTCGGCTTATTTAATATTTGGGGAAAATAAGACTATTAGGCAATCTGTTGGGAAAGTTGACTTCTACTGTTCAGGGAATGATGAGATTGAGAAACCGTTATGGTTAGACGGTGAGACCAGTTGTCAAGGAAGATAAGGGACAAAGTAGGGATGCACGATATTGGATTCTTTCTGGCTGATTGCCGATATATGCGCGCATTCTTTTCCCACCTAATTTCAGAGAACATCCAGTGTCTCCTGTAGTACAATGAACACATTATTATGCCTCCTCTTATCCTGATGGCCCACCGTGTAGACGTACAATGCTTTTCAAAATGTACACATTCACTGGGCAAAATAAGAAAACTACTTCAAATTGGTTATGTAAAACATGCCATATTTTTATGTAATATTTTCTTTAAAAAAAACTAAGATTCATCCTACTAAAACAGGCTTACATGTTTCTCTCCCTGAGACAATCCTGAGAATAGCCACCACAACCAGGCAAATTTGACCCATTTCACAAGTTGCAAAATAAAAATAAAATGTAATCTCTGTCCACAGGGATCATGTGAAAGTGCATTAACTGTACAGCAGTTAAACCAACTGAAAGAACAGAAATAGACAGTGTGCTCCGACGCTGAGCAATCGTTGCAAATAGCAACTTTGGCGTCTTTTCGGACACTTAAAAAAACAAAACACAGCGGACATGCTTGTTTTCCTTCTTTCATGTAGCTCTAGTCGAGGCAACAGACGTGATGACAACAGCAGGGTTGCCAGGTACAGCGTACGTTTTCCAGCCAAAACAGACACCTAACCACCCAAAATGCTGTACTTAAAAGAGCCAAATCTGGCAACAGTGGAAGAGAGCAGCACCCCGCTGCTGCTCTCTTCCACTGTAGTCAAGCATTTGGGTCATGATTTGGGCATAATTACGGCGTCATTTTATCGGCATGTCATATTGGCAGAAATTACATTTCCGATAATAAGCCGATAGTTCATTTTAAAGCCATTATCGGTCGATACCGATATCGTGCCGATATTATCGTGCATCCCTAGGAAAAAGTTAAGGATTAAGGTGACAAAGACAACCATGTTAAAAAAACATCCAACATTGAACCCTGGGGTCTATTCAGGACAACTAGCGTTACGCTTCGTACCTCCACTTGGAAATTAATGAGATTTATTCTATTCTATCTCTATTCACTGACAGAAGTCAATAGGGAGACGCACGCATCAGAACAGTCTACTTGGATGTGTACGTCCATTACTAATGGGAATCTAACCACCAGCCCCGAGCTCCACCAATTAAAGAGACAGAGAGAGATTTTTTTGCCTTAAGTGGATGAAAGCCGTTGGACACATTGTTAAAAAACATTGGACACATTTTAGTTAAAATAACAGTAAAAGCACTTAGCACTAGTATTAGAAAATGTACTGCATTCATCTTATGCTAATTATTTTGGATTTATCATGATGTAACTTTACATTACTGCAATAATAGCAATCTTCTCTTAATAACCGTTAATCCTTTGATGTCTTGCTAATTTGTGATTTGAGGCTTTTTGCTGCAGGAAATGACAAATGACAAATCAGTCACGCACACACACACACACACACACACATGCACCTGCATCTGGGTGATGTAGACGGGCTTGTTGATGAGTATCCAGGTGGCGGTCTCAAAGCAGGGGGGGATGGTGACGGAGCCTTCGTAGGTGATGTAGCGTGTGGTATCTGGGTACAAATCCCCCATGTTGAGCCCCATCAGGAGGAACGCATCATCTGGACCACAACACACACACACAGACATAGCACAGCACAGCACAGAGATACAGGAAACACACACGCATCTGTGTTAGTGTGTGTGTGTGTGTACATGAGTCACAGGAGACAGGAGGGAAATCAAAGAAGAGTGAACATGTGTGTGCATGTACGCCGTCTATGTGTGTGTGTGTGTGTGTGTGTGTGTGTATGAGTATGTATGTTTGTGTGTGGGGGGTCTGTGTGTACATTTGTGTGAAGAGCATCCAATTATATTCCCATTCTGAGCATATTAATTAAAATATGTATGTGTGCGTGTGTGTGTGTGTGTGCAGCAAGCCTCCATGGTTTTGATCAAACATGCTGTGTGAGGGTAGGAAGGACGGCTCCACAACACCATTATTAGGAAGTCATCATCTAAAAGACAGGGGGGCTACGGAACACAGAGCAAATACAAGTTTGTTTGTGTGTGTGTGTGTGTGTGTGTGTGTGTGCTATATGCAGAACAGTACACTGGAACAGATCCACTGAATGAATAGAGGTGCGACCCTGCAGGGATGATTGTGTGAAACTAGAGAAGCGCTGCTGGGATGCGCTGGGCTTTGTGCTGCAGGTACATTATCTTCTGACCAATCGATGCGGGAACATTCATCTAAATAATAATATCACAAATTATATAATTCACTATAATTTACTTTATTAGTAGTTCATGTAATATGCCTTGTATAAAGTCTGCCTAAATTGACAATCTGTACATTTGTTTAGCTATAAATATAAAACTAGAGCCCGACCGATATGACTTTTTTGCCACCGATACCGATGGTTTTGGAGAATCTTTTTTGGATTTGGAAAAATCCCAAAGTTATCCTTTAACTTATAAGCAAACAAATAAATACATAATAACAAATAGTTGGCCCGTGATACGCTCTGCACGTATCCATATGCACAGGCAGAGAAAAGGACAACTACGCTGTTCTCGGGTCCTCTAGCGGGAAGCACATGGAGAAGTTTGCCTTCGGGGCTTTCTGCCAGCGGCTGTGGTATCTAAGCTTTGGAAAACAAATAATGAGTAACAGTTCCATGGTCATTACTGTATTGTGTGTGTATACAGAATAAATGGTTAAACTGATTTTACTGGCTTATGACTGCTGAGAAATGATATGTGTAAAACGTAGTGAACCACACATTCAAAAGTCAGTGTTGCGCATAGTTTGCAGTCTGCTCTACGTTTTATACTTATTTAAAAATTGGGACATATGGGCTGCATAACTGCTGATCCTGATGTCGTCAAAAAGGTCAAATAATGGCCGATATATAGGTCAGCTCTATATAAAACCATTTCACAAACACAAAAAACTCACACAAATATTTTGCAAATACATGAAAAACACATGAGGATCTCAATTCTACGTGTTAAATTCAGTTCTACATAAGGATTGCATTTTACACACAAATAGTTTTGAGACAAACTTTCCACCAGTTGGGTAAATAAAAATAAAAATAAAAATAAAAACCACATCCATGGTAACACCACGTTTTCTATGAACCTTTAAAAAAATATATATATTATGAATGATAGTGCATTCTTATTTGGTTGTGTTAACATTCTTATTATTTTAATTTTGACTGGATATTATTTACTAGGCCTATAAAAACTGCTCGGGCGGATCCAACTCCTAGAAGGAGACGGACGAGTGAATGTCCACTGAACTCAACACTGTTCTGTTCAAATCAATAAATACATTGTTACAATAAATACAAAAAAACAACTATTAATACACAAATTGTTAGAAATATGCATTTGATACAGGACCGGTGCCAGGATCAAGTGGCGGAGGGGCAATTTTTTTCATAAAATAAAATGTATTGATTTAACCTCAGAAAGGCTAAATAACAACATATGGCTACTGTTTCACAATCAAAGAATACATGTATTAATCCGAGCATAAGAACATAGCACTAGTAAAATAAACACACTGTAATTATAGATATCTGTAATTGAGTCTGAATAGAAGTCAAAAATTAACATTTTGACTAGTGAGAATCAAAATGACATTATGCATATGTTGGGTTGGAATTCTAACTAGTCAAAAATCTATTGTTGATATTATTACCCCTGTTGACAACAGCGATTTTAATGTTATATCCATTGGGGACATTTCTAAACATGAGACGTATATTGTGATTCGCCGATTGTGTAGAAATATTGACCAACGATGGCTCTACAGAGGAGTGCTGCTGTGTCCTGCAGGTAGACACCACTAGACACACGGGACTCATACCGGTGATGGTTTGAGTCCCATCACTAATTCAGAGCTTGAATATCTGCTGAATATCCAATATCTTTCTAACTTAGAAAAACACGTTCAAACTGCATAAGCTGCTATTGAGATGTGTGATTTTTTACTACACCACCACATATACATTTCACTTTCAGTGTTGATGTCGGGACGTTCCTGGCGGGCGGTGTTATTGTACAACTTGTGTACCGCGTGGGGGACTCCACCCACTCGGACCAGCTGCTAAACGTTGGCGAATGAACCTGTTTTAAATGCTTAAATGCTAAACATGTAAAGAAAGTTGTACTAGAGTTAAGTGTGACTTCTTGTCGTCCAGGTGTTGCTGGCCTCGGTCAACTAAACAGTGAAGTGATGATGACTGGAGAGCGGTGGTGTGGGCGTGGTATTTTACAGTAAGTCTTAAAGTAGACAGAAATTATTGATGCGTCTTTTACCGTAAGTATTGCAATATAGGGGCATTCGCAGCCCCCTCATACAACAAACAGCGTATCCATTGTTCTGAAACAACAGCCTAGGTGAGAGTCACATGTACTGTATCTCAGCCAATAATGCCATTGTTTTTGCTATTTTTCTATAGATACTTAAAAGCTTAAACAAAGGGGGCAAAAATACAATGTATGAGGCTATATAAAAAGTATCTATATAAAATATATGACAAACCAGTAGGCTAACTATTAGGTCGTAAAACTTCTATGTGTGATGTTTAATCCTAAATGTAATGGAACAGATGGGTAACATGATGCTGGATGGGCATCAGTCCATTTCAAACCTGAAACATAGCCTATAGACTACTTCTCCATCTGAGGTTTCTAAATATCAAGTCAAAATTAACATAGTTAAATAATAAAAATGCAAAACACAACCAAATAATGAATGCAATATCGTTCATAATATATTTTTCAAAAGGTTCATAGAAAGCGTGGCGTTACCATGGATGTGGTTTTTATTTTGAAAGGAAGATGTCTCGGCTATCCGAAAAGAGAAGAGTTGATTTACCTCCGACTGGTGGAAAGTTTGTCTCAAAACTATTTGTGTGTAAAATGCAATCCGTATGTGTAAAATGTAATTTGTATGCGTAGAATTGAGATCCACGTGTGTTTTTCATGTATTCGCAAAATAATTATCTGAGTTTATTGTGTTTCTGAAATGTTATTTTATATGTACAGATAAGCAAATGTACATAAGGGATTGTCAATGTATGCATACAGATTACAGATATACGCACAGATTGTCAATCTGTTCACACGGATTGGCAATATATGCACACAAATAATATTGAGACAAATCTACCCCCATATACAGTTGAAGTCAGAAGTTTACACTTAGGTTGAAGTCACTCCACAGATTTCATGTTGGCAAACTAGTGTTGGCAAGTCAGTTCCAACAGCTTGGAAAACATCTCCTGACTAAGCTTCCTCTAGAGTTCAATAGGGAAATTAGTCGAAATTAGGAGAAACAACCGCTAAAATGATCCATTTACCTATGTAGTTACCTTGGACCCTTGATGACTTAAAGCCATTTAGCCAACAAATGTGCTCCATGCTGTATCAGCATCATGTACAGCTGAAGCCCCCAATGCCCATAGAGATCCATTCAAATGCAAAGAGTTTTTGTATCGCTTGTAGGACAACCTGAAAATAAAATATCCAGACTCCAATTGACTCAAATAATATCAATTAGCCAATCAGAAGACTCTAAAGAAATGACATAATTTTCTGGAATTTTCCAAGCTGTTTAAAGACACAGTCAACTTAGTGTATGTACACTTCTGACCCACTGGAATTGATATAGTGAATTAAAAGTGAAATAATGTCTAAAAAATGACTTTAAAAAGGAGTTTTAATGACTTCAACCTAAATGTATGTAAACTTCCGACTTCAACCGTAGCTCCCGTCCTCTCTCCAAATGAAAGGTGCATTCGTATCGCCACTGCAGCCAAGATACTGCAGCCATGTCCATCCCCTGACTTCTCTATTGTGAAGAATCCTCTAGCTTCTAGTGACCAACCTTTTGTTCTGTTAATATCAGACCCAAGTCCTTTGATGTTTGTGAACGTTACCCTATAAGAATCATGTACACCCATTGTCTCTCTGAAGATGCTGGTTAATGCTACCAATGCGTCTTCCCACCATCATGCTCCATCGAACCAAATACTTTGCCGCCATGTGTCTTAAAATAAATTATATTTCATCACCAATTCACAGGTATACAATGGGTCATGATAAAAAGAAATGTGTTGTGTCTTTGCGTGTGTGTGTGTGAGAGAGAGAGAGAGAGAGAAAGATGCTGATATGCTCTTGCTTGCCCAATGGCAAGAACAAAAATTAGATGAGCATTGAAATGAGCGTTTTGTAAAACAAATTCATTTTTCATTTTTTTAAATGAATGAATGTGTTTATTATTACAAGAACAGTGAAATGTGGCGGACATGGATCCCAACTATAAATCCCAAATATGGGATTTAGTTTAAGTCAGACACCATGGCTATTGGAGCACAGGAAGCAGTATTCACTCAATTTCTAAAGTCAGAAAGTTAAAGTCAACAGTAGCAGTAATAAGTTAGTATATTCCAGATCTTTCTACAACTAGTGAAATGTCCTCATTTTAAATGAGGACATTTGAAAAAGAAAGGGAGGGTAAAATGCATCTTACGTTTGTAGTTGATTCTGGTGATGGTGTCTCGGTTCAGCATGCGATTAAGGAAAGTATTGGAGTTCTCCGACAACTGAGAGATGATGGAGGGATACAGTGTTAAATATTCATCAACCACACACACACACACACACACACACACACACAGATGCACACAAGCACCCTAATGCATCACATAAGAAAGGCGCTTTGGTCTGAAGTGATAGAAACATGATCTAAGTGTCTGCTTCTCTGTATTTATTGTGTTTGAAGAAAGCATGTTTAATGTGAAACTAAGTGGAGGATTCATCACTGTTGGAGGGAGGCGGCACATTGTAAGGGTTATACCGTAAGAGTTAAGTGCTTGGAACAGATATGCAATTATCACAGGTTAACCCTGAATTTTATTGAATATTTGTTTTGGGGGGGGGGCATATTCAATTCAATTCAAAATAGCTTTATTGGCATTGAAAAAAAACATTTACATTGCTAAAGCAATTTATAAATCAAACAAAGGAAAAATAACAAAGTACTAAACAAAGTGAAATATAATGTACCAGAGGATGTCTATAGTACAATATATGTAAACTATAACTGTAACTATACAGAGGTATACAAGGGCAAATTGAAAAAGTAGGCCAATTATAAAAATGTATTACACTAGTTATCCCCCCCCCCACACACACACACACACACACACACTGACCTTGATGAAGATGGTAACCACAGCGATACCATGTGGGCTCCTGACCGCCTCGCTGTAGTTGGCGTACAGATCCTGGTTGTAATGGATCAGCTGGACCTGCACCCCCCCCCCCCC